>BMAO01004310.1:0-151064 GCA_019973975.1 Trichonephila clavata | reverse complement strand
AAAAAACCGAACAAGGCATGGATTTAAATTTGTAAGAATACAATTTTTACTATTGATATCTTTTAAGAACCATTTCAAACTACGTTGTTATTTATCTAATAGTATCGATTAATGAGAAGAAAATTATACTGCATTATCTTATTAAAATTATAATGTACTTGTTCATATGATTATTGATTTTTTTTCTCTATAAAACTTTAATTTTGGCGAATTTATTACTGCTCAGAATTATTGCTTTTATTCTGATTAAAAGAGAATAAATATTAAAAATTATTGTTTTACTCTTATATACATATATTTTCTCAACTCTTTGCAAAAAATATGTTCATAGGAATTTAAATCTCTTAAGAAAACACGAAGAAAGCAACAAAAAAAAAATTCAAATTAAATTTTAAAATTTTTTTAATCTTGTTCAAAATAATGAAATTATTGATATTTTTTAAAATTATTTTTTCAATTAGGCTTAGTGGCCGAGTGGTAGTGTATCGCCCTTCCACATCACAAATCCGGGGTTCTATCCTCGGGTTGGGCAAGGTTGACTCAGCCTTTCCTCCCTTCAGTGGGTCTATAAATGAGTACCAAGCTTGTTTCGGGACTAAACAAGAGTGGTCAGCCTTGATTCAGGCTGACCACCTGGTCGGGACATTTGTTCATGCACATCAGCGCTCAATGGTTACGTATACTGAGATGAACACAGAAGACTTCGGCTCCCATGGGCTGTTGCACCACTGAGTTTAGTTTATTTTTTCGGTTACAATCGTACTTCACGTATGTATTTCATCAATTCCTGTTGTCCTTTTTCAAAGGATAGATAAATAGCGTACTTTCCTTTGAACATTTCGATGTCATTGCTTGTAAATATATAATATGTATATATATACAGTGGCGCACACAAGGGAGAGTCCTCGGGTCCGCCCACCCCCTTCCCAAAGCCCTTGATTTTTTTTCGATTGATTGTAATCTTATGTATATAAGTACGTTAAATGTAATTAAGTATTTGTTTTTAATAACTAAATTTGTTAATTAATCCTAATTATTCCTTAGTTAATTAATTTTTTACTGTTTTTTGTTTCCGAAAATTGACAAAATCGAAAAAATATGTTGAAGCATGGTACAAGAATAGTGCACTTTCAACCCTGGTCCCCCCTTGAAAACTCCTGTGTGCACTACTGTATATATATATATATATACTCCCTTCAGGGTAGTGGCCACGATAGCAAAGTGGTCAAGGTATCGGATCATGGCTAGCGTGTCATGAGTTTGAGCCCAGTACCACTGAAGACCCGCTGTGTAGGGGAGAGATGCACGTTAAATCTGTTGAGAGCTCAAACGTCCTCCCGTTGGTGTGGTGTGGTTTTTAGGAGAGGGGGTGCCAGCTCTAATGTCATCTGCGTCACTTGACCATGGTTCAAAATTACGCGGTCCGTCGCCAAAAGCTGAACAGTGGCCACGTTAATATTTACTCACTCCCTTCAGTGAGTCGATAAATGCTTGCTTGCTTGGGAACTAAACACTAAGGATTTCGCGTCAAACTGACTACCTGACCGGAACATCTGCTCATACACCTTAGCGCTCAAGGTCATGAATACTAGGATGGGCACAGTAGGCCTTGGCCCTCATGGGCTGTTGCGCCACTGAGAGTTTAGTTCAGTATATGCATATAAAGAAACATTGAACATTAAAAAAGGAGCGTAGTATGAGTGCTATTTTCTATCAGTATGAATTTCTTAGCTCATATTAAAAATTAAGATTGTTAAGAGATTAATATATTAGCATAGAACATTGTAAATAATACATTAAATATAATTTTTAGTTTGGATTTTCAGTTATAGATAATGTTGTAAAAAATTTAAGTATTCGAGATTTTAACCTTATTTCAATGACCGATTCTACATGATTTATAAATATTTGTATACTTAACTAACTTTTAATTTGAACTTGAGATCATTTTTAACAACGAACTTCATTCTGTATTGGTTATGCTTCTTGGTGGCCTTTTCTATGTAAATCACAGTTTCTACTAAAAAAAAATTTTTTTTTATTTAAGTTCGCCTTTTTCAAAGGACTTAGTAAAAAGTTTATAGAGCAAAACCTTTTTGTACTTTGAGTTGAGAAATACTTCATTGATCCTAATACGGCTGTGCATCTAATTTTCGTTCAAGTTAACATCGCTCCACAGATACCCTAGAGCTCTTGGCATTGGCAATTTTTTTTAAAAAAAATTCCCACCATAAACTCAATTTTTACATCGCACGATGACTTTGATGATCTATTGAATCCAACAAGACACTTTGTCTTATACATTGGTTCTTTTTTCGAAACTAGGATTCAAACCAAACTCATCTGTCGTGACTGTAACCTTTTAGTCATCACGGTCTGTGAATCAAATGAAATCTTATCCAGCTTCAGAAGTCACTTCAGTTTCTAATAAATAAATAAGGAGGAAGGGATATTTATATCTTGCCCAATCAGACATTGTGACCATGGTAACCTAGTGGTCATGCTCACGGATTCGTGGCCAACGGAGTTCGAAGATTCGCCTTGACGAGAGGCTGACCAGGAATGTCTTAAGGCAACTGGGCCCGGGTCCAGGGCCTCGGCCACAACGAGAGCTCGTCTTATTCTCGAAGCCTTAATAAGATCATGATTCGAATGATTTCAACGATCAAATGATTTTTCTGATTGTATTCTCCGAAAAGCTGGGAATTTTGGACGATATGTCAACTGACTACATCAGATGACAATCATCCTAGACCTACCATCATTACTCCTTTGATCAAAAGGAGTAACTTAGTCGGTCGAGCCGGTTTATACGATTGTAAGTCATGCACGTTTATTTATTTCGGTTATTGTTTGTACGAGTATTTCATAGCGTATATATGCATTGTACTGTCTAGTTTTAAGGCTCAAGGTGGGGGCTACATTTGTGTAGGTGCCCAAGGCCTCAAGAATTCTTAAGACGTTGCTGGGGTTGACGTAAGTTAAATCTGTCCAGATTCAAACTCTTCCCATTGGGGTGGTCTAAAGGTTTAGATAGAGGGTAGCAGCTCAAGTGTCGTCCTCATTACTTGACCGGGGTTCAAAATTACAAGGTCCGTCACCATTAGAAATGTTGCTTTATAGTGCTAAGTTAATTTCTAACTCATGTAATAAAACATCCCACTTAGAAGAAAACATGATCTAAAGAACCAATTTGATAACTATATACGTATTGTTTTCCAAATTTGACAAGTTAGGTAATAATGAAAAACCAGTACGTGATGGTTGAATCATTGTGTGTATCGAAATTTGGTACATCAATTTCGTTACTAGTTGCAAAATACGAGTCATCAAAGTCATTTTTGATATGAAACAGCCAAGAAAACACTTAAAATGAAAGCTGAAACTTTTTTGTTGACTCTCTTTACCCACCCTCACCGATTACTATTTGCTCTGTTTCACTAAGGCGTTAATGAGGCTTCTAAAAAAATTTTATGTTACAAAACTTATTTTGCCAGATTTCTTTAAAAGAATAATTATTTTAGTCGTTTATTGTATCGTCAAAAGTTTTTCTCAAGAGTATGTCCCAAGTAAAATTATTTTACGGAACTTCTTTTTACAAACTCTGTGAGTCAAAAATATATTACCTTTATATTATAATTACCTTATATTCCATCGTTGATAACTCACATCTATACTTTCAAACTGTAATTTTTTTTGCTGTATTTTCCGTATAATGAGCACCTATTTTTTTAACGAACCCTGAAATGTGTATATGTGAAATGAATGCTCTTATTTTTTGAAGACAAGATATAGCGTGAGTTAATATTAAAGGCTGGAAGGAAAATAGATCTGATTTAATTAAAGGGTAATTTAAAAAATTTGTATATCTAACAATTTAGATGGAACAGAAGATGATTATATATTTATGGATCAGTGGTGGGGAAAAAATTAAACAGAATTCAATGATGTGCTTGAAAATATAACGGAAGACGAGTATGATGAAATTTTCATGCCATTTAATAAAGAAAGTTAATAAGATATAACATTTTCTTTAAATAAAAAGCATTTACACACGCAGAAACTTTTTTTTAGTACTCGTCTTCTTTTTACTTTTCAAGCTATCGTTTTTGTATTCGGCGTAGTAAAATAAATTTCTATCCCTTTTTTTGTTGTTGTTAAAATTGCGTTCTATACTGCGGAACATACGGTAATAATAACTTGAAATTTTTTGGGAACTGTGTGTGTGTAATTTCGTAATTAAGCTTAGTGTATATTAAATTTCTCAAATATTAAACACGTTTTTATATGTTTTTTATTTAGATTTTATTGTATTTTGAATATATGTTGGCATTTCTAATGAACTTAATAAATATGCATTTTGAAAAAAATCACTTATAACCTACATAATATACACAATTAACTAAAGTATTTTTCGTTTCCTTTACAGCTATACAAATACAGAACTAGCGCAGTCCTAGGTTTAACTACAACCGGTGTCAACTGCATCACCTACGGTGCGCTAAAATGCACTTCCCTGAGCGCATCCCTTTGTAAGAATCACCCCATTATTACAGGGATTATGTAACCAAGGTGAATATACCCCATTCGAGTTTCTGAACCTCCCCGTTTGTCCTTTTCATTCCCTGAAAAAAAGCAAAGAACGAACGAAAAATAAAGCAGGTATCCACATGCTGATCTCATAGGTTTTTAAAGCAGGAAGACGCAGCAAAAAACAGTTTTTATCCTCGAATTTTAATCCCTTTTTCCGAAAGGGGTTAGAAAGGGTGGATTGAAAGGGTCCCTATTTGTAAAGTTGCACAATCGGAAGGCGATACCATCAAGAATGGCGCATGCTGGATTTCGTAGTTAGGAGAGAAGGGTTTAAAGCGCATACCACGTCTATCGTACAGGTAGAGTTATTGTTAAGCCTAGATGACGAATTAGGTAATTTGATACTTTTAAGTTCAAGCCCTCTTCATTCACTCCCCTAATAACGCCTTTCCGATAAAAAAAAATTTTTTTTTTTAAAATCTGAAATTTTTAGTAGAGAATGAATGAGTTGATAATACCTTCAGACTTCGATCGTATCTTGAGTTAGAATCAAAATGCGGAATACGTCCTTCAGAATTAAATGATTAGAACCATTTGAAAGGTAAATAAATTGTGATAGTTTTATCTGAGCTCCTTCTACTAATTGTCCTTTTGGGGAATTTCTTGTCTTTAAAAATTATTTTATTATAAAACTCCGCTTCGAAGAAGAAAACATGATTTTGTTAATTTAGACTACTATATATAGTCTAGGTTTTCAGGTTAGAGAGATAGATAGGATAGACTGCTATCGGAGCAGAGATTAATCAAATCGAATGTGAATCGCGAATATTTAATATTTGATGATTGAATTCCTTAAGGTGACGAATTGGCACTGAGATTAAATCCAGATTAAGTAGTTAAGAAGTCAAAATGATCACCTTGAGTAAATGTGGTTAGTATTACTGTTTCCTCATATCTCGCTTAATTCGTTTATTGTCGGCATAAAGATTAATTGAGAGCATCTCTTAGACTGGATCGATTGAAGTTGTGTGTGGTGATTAATATTGTGAACAAATTAGATTGTTTTGTTAAACTATGGCTAGTGTTCCTTAAAATCCTAATACACATTTAGGCGCGCAGGCAAGACTATTACAAAGTTTATATTTTAAATAACATTTTTTATGCTTAAATTCATGCAAACATATAACTTATTTTTAGCTTTTGTTTAACGAATTGAAACTTTTCAAGTTATCTGAATGAGAAACAGTAGAATAGTAAAAACTAGAAAGGATATATATATATCCTTTCTGGTATATATATATATATATATATGAAATAGACGTGGCCGTTGGAATGGTATTTCCTTATATGATTGCTATTTTTTACGATGATGTTGCATATTTAATATTATTGAGGAGGCAGTCTTGGTGTTAGCTATTCTTGTTTATTTTCACTGAACATGTTGACACACATATGGAAGGAATCACAAAGAAACATACACACACAACAAAAATACACAAAACAGAAACCAAGCTGAGCCGGCTACACGAGGAGACTCAAAACAGAAGAGAAAAAGGGACGGTCTCCAGGAATATTGGAGTACATATGGGCGGCTCGAATCACATGACCTGAGTGGGTGGATTGGTGTAGTACAAAATACTCTCGTTAGGCGGCTGGCTAACTTATTACTAAAACGTTGGTCCTGAAGGGATGGACCATTGGTAATTAAAAGGCCGGTGAATCTTGAGTTCAAATGCTGGGGTCACTACAAGTCCGCCGGGTGGAGGGGACGATACACGTTAAATATCGTAGCTCAAAATTTTCATGCTAGCCTGGTGTGGAAATTTAGAGAACGGGGTGCCAACTCAGGTGTTGTCTTTGCCACTTGATCGAGATTCAAAATTACTAGGTTTCTTTAAAGCAGGGATGGCCAACCTATTTGAGAAGAGTGCCACTACATGGTAAAAATTAATTATGCGTGCCACTTTCAACTTTCCCAGCAAACAAATATGGAAAACTGAAAAAATGCTACTTATAGGCTTATTAAGGCATTTTTTCATAAAAAGAACATTTTTTTAATGTGAGTCTGTTGTTGAAATTTAAAAGTGATGTAATAGATAAGACGAAAGTACAAACTTAGGTTTTATTGTTAATAAACTTTTTAAAGATCAATCAATTAGTTTAAGTATGAAATAAAAACAAGTAACTTGAACCATTTAATTCAAAACAATTATTAAATGGTCCTTATTTACTTAATGTGATTTCTGAATTACAACTTTTTTCACCAAGTCATATTAGCATTGGCTCTTGTAGATGGTAACAAAATTAGATAATTATAGGTGCGTATCAACTAGTTTTAAATGATATTTATTTTATATTGTTCATTGCAGTAAACATTTATAAAGAAACATATTTTCATCCAAATTTTGAGGTTTTTTGCCTGAGACAACCCCATTTCAAAAAAATTGTAAAAATGGTTATTTATAAATGTTTTTAAAAATTTTTAAACATTTTTTCAGTAAGTCTTCGCGTGCCACAGTTACAACTCCACCGTGTCACATTGTGGCACGCGTGCCGCGGGTTGGCCATCCTTGCTTTAGAGAGTGCGACTTTTATAAAAAAAATAATCTCATACATATAGAGAGAGACAAACAGAGAGAGAGAGGGGGATTTAATGTGTATATAAAAAAGAACATAAAATGTCAAGGAATTAACACAGGGAGCAGAGAGTTTTCTAGCTTATAATGAGAAAGACAGCTCACTCTCATAATATTTTGGGCTATTGTCATTAAAAATTTTTTTAATTATTTTATCGGTAATAGTAAGAAAACTAGAGATCGATTTTGAATGTTGACATATATGCTGTTTGAATTTGATGAAAGACATCGTTGAAATTAATCACTGATGAGTCAAATTATTTCATGACCCAAACAATTAAAAAGCTTCATTCATAGTGGATTTAATAACATATAAATAAGGCTTTATTTGCAAAATACAGTGAAATTATTTTCTATTAATTTTTTTAATAAGCTATACTTTTATTGTAATTATTTTATAAATTTCGATGAACCCTGTTAGAAGTACTCGTAATTCCCTAAACATCGAAGTTATCAAGTAAATTTCAGTGTAGGAGAGTCATTTTTCAATTTCCATGAATTTTTTTCCTACTCTGAATTCCTATCACACAATGAAAAACAGAATTATTGTTTTTTTACCAAATTAAAATATCAAGAATGGCTTCTGTCATAAATTGAAAGTTTTGTGCGATATTTTTAAAATATTTTAAGAAAAACCCTTAGTTAAAGGAAATGCTTCAATAAATTATAAGAGAGTTTTAATTGGTTCATGTATTAATTTTATCTGTTGAGGATCTTGGAAAAAAATAATTTATGCAAATCAAGCTAATTTTCTTCTCTAATGCTATTACAACTATTTCATAGTTGATGCAATACTATAATGAATAAAGGAGTAGATTCATGGTAAGAAATTTAAATTTGGTTTTCTTTTTTAAAATTTTCGCGAAACTTACGTAAAAGCGTCACCGCAGCAAAACTAGGGGCACGTGAATCACGCTTTGTTGTTAAAACAACAAAGATCTCACGTGTTTTATTTGAAGAAAAACTACATTCGTGGCGCAATTTTGACTGCGGTGACGCTAATACGTAAGTGCTACACATTTTTCCTTTTTTAATATGAATTAGTTTAATATGGTTAAAGTTAGATTTAACTCACAAATAAAGGACCGCACTGAATTATGTGGCTTAATTTAATTGAATTACATTCACATTTCTTATTTCAAAGCCAAATTCATGTACATTAATTTCATGAAAAATATTATTATAAAAAACACTGAAAGACGCAATTATATATTTCTCTGTTTGTGATACCCTGAACTTACGCGATGTGGTGAGTGATAATCGCGTAAATTGAATTCGCGTAATTCGGGGTATGATTTCGCATATAAACACATACACAATTATTTTTATTTGGGATCAAAAACAAAAGAAAATAATAACTTAGAAAAAAAGTTTTTTTTAAATAAAATCTTAGATAACACACGCAAAAATCGTAAGATCGTAAAAAAATAAGATCAAAAATCGTTATTCTGATGTAGGAGGTATCAAAATCAATGAAAGTAATCTGCTGGCTCGGATATTTTTTTTCTCCCGTAAAATTTCCTCGTAGTACGCTAATATATACTTTGTATTCTTTGTTTTGTTAAAAAAAATCATCTCATCGTCGGAGTCTATATTTTCTAAAATTTGTAAACCTTTTTTGGATTAAACTGAGGCCTTCTGTCAAATTTCCAACCATCATTCAATCTTCTGATTGAACTGAGATTTCAATATCTTGCTTTTGCTCTTGCCTTTCTGTTAGCTCATCAATTGTCAGTTCTTTGTGGAAATCTAGCAATTCTGAACATCATTACTATCCCCTTTTAAATTTATTTGCCAGAAAATCGGCAAATTCTTCAATCACATTACCAATATCACCAAATTTGTTCTTTTCTCCAACAAGAGACGAATCGATGAGATTTGAAAATCGCGTAACTCCGAATTCGCGTAAATCGGGGTAGGGTAAGTCGAGTAACCTACTCTCGGACCCGGCTAAAGGTGTAGGTGGAAGTGAAGAACGACTCGACGAGATACTTTTTAATTATTTATTCAGCACACTGATTAATACAGACAAAATTCAAATAACCAACTAGGTTGAGATGTTTCCCAGAAAATAACCGGGTTTTTTGCAACGAGAGTCGCGAGCTCGGAGAATACTTCTAATCAATTAATCCACCTTTTATGAATCAATCTTCTACTTTAATAAATGATTTACACTGTAGCTATGTGACTAATTGTTACTTAAACCTCTTTAACAATTTAAAGCCCAAAACGCGCTATCAACATGACTAATACCTGATCTGTATATATTCTTCCCACCATCTACTTCTTAATATTTCAATCTGGCAACTTCAATTAAACATCAATTCTCCTCTCTCTCTCTCTCTTACCAGCAAGCAACCCTATATTATATATAATAGACCTAATCTGCATATCACGGTTTCTTCTTCAGAAAAGGTTGTTGATATTCATAGCCCACAGATTTTCAAGAGGGTTAATGGAAGGACGTGTATAGATTCGTCACAGAGGTATTACTGTATATTTACTGCAGTTAATTGAAATATTGAAAGTTTGTAAGTAAGAAAGCATATTATATTGATACATATCATGCAAAAATGAAACAAATATTTTGAGGAATTTAAATCTTTTCTAAAGCAAAAAAAAAAAAAACTTAATATAAGAAAAGAATTTATTGAAGGGGAAAGAGAATGTAAGAACCATGTATGATTTTCTTTAGCAAACCACTGATTTCAACTGAAGATTGTACGAAAATTGGATCCATTGAGTGATTTATTCATGCTTTTTATTTTAGTTTGCGTCGCACTGTAAAGCAACACGAGGGCTATTCGCGAAGAGTCTCACAATTTTGAATCAAGCATCAAATGACAAGAATGGCACCTGAGCCGACACTACTCACCAAACTTTCTCTCTACGTCGGCCTGAGGGTTTTGAGCATCCATAGCTTTAACATCCAACAAACTACAAGACAACTAAATGTTAGGGTTATTAGGACTCGAACATATGAATCGGCAAAAACTAGGGAGATCATGTTCACGACTGTGCTTAATCGCATACCACATCCTGTGTGTGAAGATCATGAAATTCACTTTTTTTTTCAAGTATTCATATTGTAAGCAGATTTTTATTTTGTGTTTTATGTATTCAAATTTTTCTAGACCCCTGCATTTATTTTCTAATGTTACATATGCTTATTTAATGCGGTTTTAATTTAATTTAATTTAATTTAATTTAATGCCTTAAATTACGATATCCATAAGTTGCTGAATATCTTCGTTGTCGACGGACTAGAAATATTAGTGCGAATGGGACTGTAATTAACTAAAATGCAAGTTTTAAGGCATAAACATTTATTACGACTGCTTTGAGCAGTGGTTTCTGTGCTAGAGAGTGTACAAGTGCGGGTGGGGATCGCAGCGCCATCAGAAGTTATAGTTTCACTGTTGACCTATGTACGTATGCAATGTGTATGGAACTGAAGTAAAATTTTACTTTTTCTACATCCGAGTGTAAAGACATCCACAAATGTAATCAAAAGAAATAATTGACATTATAAATTGTACTGTTCAGTAGCGCACACAAAAAATTTTCATCGGGGGGGGGGGGTCCATGGTCAAAAGTCCCCCAACTCGTATCATACCTCAAGACAGCAGCAACTGATTCTTCTGATTTTGTCGATTTTGTTAACAAAAAACTGTAAAAAATAAATTATTAAATTAATAATTAGCATTAATTAATAAAATAAATTGTTAATTACAAATTCTTAAATACTTAATTTAATTTTACATTATATATATATATATATATATATATATATAGGATTATCATCAATCGAAAAAAACTCAAGGGCTTTGGGGAGGGGGGGCACCCCCCTTGTGTGCGCCACTGGTACTGTTACCATAGATCAGGGGTCGGCAACCTATGGGCAGGGACGTCTTAAGGCCTGGGCCAACTAACCCCAGGCCCAGTGCCTCGTTTTTTTCTCGCCTTTGTCTTAATAAGATCATGATCTGAATAATTTTAATAATAAAATATTATTCCCGTACATATTTTCCGAAAAACAAGAAAGTTCAAACTGCATGTCAACTGGCAAGAGAGGTAAGACTGCATTATTATATGATGATCGTTGTCCAAGTCTAGGCCTAGGTCTAATACAATAACAATCATTCAACTCATTTAGTCGAAATGTGGCCATTGGTTGAGCTAGGTTTTGAGATTGTGAGTCACGCACATTTATTTGTATTAAATTACGGTTTGAACGAGTATTTGACAATGCACGCTTTTTTCTGTCTACTTTTAAAGATCTCAAGTAGGGCCTCAAAGAGTCTTTTGACATCCCTGACTATGGCACGAGGTACAGTTTTAGTGGCACAAATTTGTCACTTTTTGATTAAAGTTGATAATTTTGAAATGGGGTTTTTCAAACTAACATTTTTAGGATTACGGAAAGGAAAAATTACGGAATTATTAAAAAATATGGAAGATAACTCTAATGATAAATCAACAGCTGAGTTAAATTGTTAGGTGCCCTTTCTGCGAGATTCAATTGTTTGAAGAGGAAATTGCATATTCTCTGCTTTCCGCTCTTGGTTCTACAGATGTAAACAGATCTTTTCTCCCATGAAAAGTATTTTAAGTCTGCAAAGAAGTTGCTTAACGTTTACTTTTCATTCAGTATCATCGGTTCGAACATTCAGTATCGTGTGAAAAAATACTCACAAATTATTCCCCAGAATACAAAATGAATACAAAATGTATGCATAATTTTAATTTTTTATTTTTGTTGAAGGAATAGTTATATTTTATGTTTATTTTTATGTTAACAAATACCTTTAAATATATTGTTTAATTGCATAAAAAAATTTCTGAATCAGTATTCTTGACCTCTATTCCAAAACTCTGCTTGCATTGCCGCAGTAATCAAACTATTTCAACTATTACTGTGTGGTACCCTGAATCGTATAGATAGATTGGTTTGGAACACCACAGGAACAAGGTTGCCGACCTTTGCCAGAGATAATTGTTGGTGATGTAGTTTTATTTGGAGTTAAATAATTCAGACAATAAGTGACTTTAATTTCGCGTATGATTAAGTCGCAATTTATATACCTCATGCTTTATTCTGTTGATTTATTAAAATATTCTGCTTGCCTTAAGCTGCGTTTGCTTTATTTTATTTTATTTATTTATTTTATTTTTTTAAAGATCTAAAATTGAGATTTTGGGAAATCGTTTACAGATTGTTCCTCATTCTACTTATCCGGCTTTTTAAGTCACAGTACGATTATTAATTGTCACAGCACGATTCAATTGACAAAAATCGGTCAAAAAATCAAATTTAATTTTTTTTGAACTTAAATTATTCTTTATATAACTTTCTATAACCTGACAATATTTGAAAACTCTACACTTGAATAACACAGAATTATGACAGCTTTTGCGTTCGTTTTTATTCACATCCCTATGGCAAATCAAAACTTTAAACTTAATTATCTCGGAAAGATAAAATAACTAGTTTGTCTTCATTTAAAATGCGAAGGCTTTTTTTTTCTATTGTGCTTAATGCTTTGAATTCTTTTTTACCCATTGCTAATAGTACATGTAACAACAGTTAGTATGCATTTTTTAATCAAAGCAATACTTATTTTTTAAAAAATAATTGAACTCAGAATTTGTACATTTTTTAAGGAATTTTCAATAAGCATTCATACAAAGAAGTATTGTACGAATACCATTCATATTATCGCAAAACCCATACCAACTTTTGTTAAGCATAGTTTGACGTACTTGAAAATGAAATTTTATGCGTGTATGTAAATTTTTGTAGGAGGAGTAGCATTTTAAAATCACTTAAAAAATTTTAAGTTTTTTTCCTTAAAAAAATTAAATGGCTAGCTTTTTATGAAAAGTTGAGCACAAAATCTGTTTTACATAGTATACACACATAGGAGGCAACCAAAAAAGTTTTGAAAATCCTAAAATTAAATATTTGTGCTTAAATCGTACCATGTCCTCTTAAAAGTAGAAAATTCACTTCATTTCTTTATAGTTATTATAAGTCTAACGAAACACGCACAAATGTTATCATACTAATAACAAATTATGAAAATTTACATTTTTTTTAGTGGTTTAACTTTTGCGCCTGAAAATTGTTTGTAAATTAAGCATTCGTATATGATAAAATTAGTATACACTTACTCACAAAAGTAAAACTATTTATATAAAATGTGTATAAAAGAAAAAATTTACATTAAGTTGTTTTTTTATGCAATCTTTCCTATTTCCCGTTAGAGATCGTACCATAACTGTATGAAACCTCAGATATATTTTAAATTGAATTTAAAAGAGAGTAACAGATTCTGTTACTGGAGTTTCCCAAACGTGTGTTACGTGTTTTTCATTAATAATTTTTTAACTTCCGGTTTTTACGTTCTGTATCACATCCTCTAATCCTTTCTAGATATTCAATATTGTCCTGCAGAAAAGCATTTCTCAAAAAATAATTAGAACTTTCTAGAATAATTTCTACTTTCTTGAATCATAGAATACTGTATTTTTAAAAAAGATTTTGAACCTTTTTATAAAGTCGTAACAGTCTGAGTATGGACATGGTAAAGACGTATGTAAGTTGCTCCGAGACTCATGTGATCCAATTAAAAGTCCAGTTCGTTTTAAAGTTACTTTCGTTTAAACAGCATAAGTCGCTTTGTTGAACAATAGAAACAGATTACATTATGAATAAAATTTATGAATTGTTTGATTTTGTTAATGATTATTAAAATAATAGAATGAAAATTTTTCAAACGTATCATTGACAAATGGTCAAAAATCTATGAGTAAAGCAATCTGTGCATTGAAGATTTTCAAAGCCAAGTTTGAAGGTCAAAGAAGCCCCAGATTGGGCTAGTTAAGGATCGGAGGAATAAAAAAGAATAAATCTGTTATTGTGCAATATCATTACTCCAAAGCAATTTTTTTAAGATAGAATACTGTTTTAGCACTATTATAGTTCTCTATAGTAATAAAACATATATATAAATATGTATTTACTAAACTTCTTCCTACCTTAATGCTGAGAACTTTCCGTAATTTTGCATATTCATTCAACACGTAAAATTAAGAGTTTATTTAATATTGCAACACAAAAAAAAAGCTGAATATAAAACATATTTAATAGAGTTAAAACTGGACAGATTTAAATAGAAATGAGTAAAATGATTTTATCTTACTCACTAGAGAAGCCAAATATTAGATTAATACAAAGCTTAAAAGGTTCTTCGCAGTGGCTCACACAGGAATTTTTCAAGAGGAGGGGGGGGGGGAGGTGTCCAGGGTCATGCTCCAATACGCCACTCAACATATTCTTTTGATTTTATAAAATTTTGGGAGAAAAAAAACAATAAACAATTAATTATTGAATAAATAATTAGCATTAATTAATTAATAAAATCAATTATTATAACAAAGTAATAAAATATATAATTAATAATAAAAATCAAATACTTAATTAAATTTTACGTACCCTATTCATAGGATTATAATCAATCGGAAAAAATAAGGGCTTTGGGGGTGTTTCGGACCCGGGGACCCCCTTGTGTGTGCCACTGGTGCTTTGGTATTAGATGCTGCCTTTTTTTAATTTTGGGAGGAAAAAATAATCTTAAATTCTAAAAGACTTTTGATGTGGAATACGATAGAAATTTAATAACGACTGTAAAATGTAGTTCTTATCACACAATTGTGGTTTAAGATTATGAGGTTTATTTCCAATAACCTAACGTGGTATCAATACCATTTTAACCAATCAAAATTATATAAATTTCATTTTTATTCTTTCTTATTTCTCAAACAACACAGTTTATAAATGACACGGAAGCTAATGATTTTATTGCTGTGGATTATTAAAATAATTATTCATTTCAATAAGTAATAATAATAAATTAATTTAAGCATTTAAAATTTTTATTTTTACGTTAATTTCAATAACATTTTTTATTTTCTCTTCTACATGATTTCTTTCTTCGAAATGTCTACTCTAATAAAATTAATTTCAATATTAAAATAATCTTACGATAAAACAAAATTTTTAAAAAGTTAATGACTTCTTATTAAAATTGAGACAAACATTTAAATTATTCATTTTTGATATTTTTGTTTCATTGTTTGTTTGTAGTATTTTTTTCTCACATCAGCAAAACTGATTAGTTTCAAAAGTTACTTCACTTAATACTTCGGAAATAAAAGAACCATTTAAATTAAATAAATTGACGAATATTAATTTAATAATTTTCAAAACAAATGAATTAGCTAAAGTTGACTTAACTAATTATTTCATATCTTTATAAATAAAAATACCGTTCAAAATATTTCACGTAAAACACTGTGAAAATCGGTAAAAACAATGATTTCACAATTTTATTGAGAATAAACCTTAATTCTTTTTGCCTCTAATATAAGAAAATTTTTTAATCTAAATAAATTAAAAGTATTTTAGCAATCCAAACTATGGCATTGATAGGCATTACCTAAAGGTAGAAGTACTTAATTTAAATTACAGTTTCTTTGAAAACTGTAAACAACAATATAAAGGGAACGTTTTTGAAAATTCTATAAGTTTGAAATTTTGCACACTTATTAATGCTATATAAATAAATATTTTAATGAGGTATTTTTTCAAAGAAGTTATTAAAAAAATTAAAATTTAAAATGTATGGAGATTTTTATTCTATGAAAGCTTCTCTCATGTTATTCGACATACAAATTACAAAAAAATATACAAAACAATTTTAAAAATGCTTTAATTAAAATTATTTTAATTCTGTAAAATAATAATTGCACGTACAAAAATTGGTGAATATACGACCCTTTAATTTTTTTAAAAAATGTTCCTTAAACTTACCTTAAATTTAAAAAAAAAATTTTCCTTTCTAACATTACGAGGACAGGGAAAAAGCTGCGTGAAATGACCCCGCTTAAGCGATAAAAAAAAAAGAAGAAAGGAAAGAATTAAAATCTCTTTACACCCTTTCATGTTTAATCATTATATGAACATTCCTAACAGATGGTTGACGAAGCCATAAAAAAACAAAATAAATCAGCTCCTTATTAAAAAAGAGAAAGGAACCGAAAATCATTTCCTATCAAAAATTTTACTCTCCAACGGAATCTCAACGTGGGAAAGAAGAAAAAAATAAGCGAATAAGAATTGCTTTATTAATTCGAATCGAAAAAGATACCTAATTCTCATCCTCCCACGCGAATCAACAACAAAAAATTGTATATATCGGAAAGAGATAAAAAAAAAAGAAAGGAAGAAAGAAAAAAGACCAAAACTTCGCTTTGGTGATTGCATAGCTTCTTGTCACGCGAATTTAGAAGGAAATGTCTATCGCGAGTACCCCCTCCCCTCCTCTGCTCCCTCCAGAAGGGGTTCGACGGTCCCTATGGTAGGTGGAGCACACAAACGTCCCAACACGAGACTATTGGACCCCGACCCCAAGAGGGGGTAACATTAGACCCCCCTGGGCTTTATATAAACCGTTTCTGTTAGGATTGTGTCATATCAGTTTTGGTTTTGAGCGGGAATAACTAGGAGGGCTGACATTTTCTCCCTGTCGGACCGTGTAACGTGTGTTTTTGAAGGCACTCAAATCTTATATTCTATATTTGGAAAGATTTTGTTTGTTTTAATATTAGAAGCGCTGAGCGTGGACATTGACTTCTGTTAATATTGATCTCAACAGTTTATGAGAAAATTATTGGTAAGTCCGTTTTATGCATTATATTATCTATTGATAGCAAGCGCGATTGATTTTTGTTTTAATATGGTGCACCTTCATTTGTGATTAAAAAGACAAGTACATAAACATATTGCTAAAATAAATATATATAAATATTGTTCTTATTAATATTAATAAAACTTTAAAGCAATCTAATTTTTATTTTGATATTTTTTAAATTTTTAGAATGAAATCATACCTTTACACATATAAATTGAAACTTTTAAAGTCTGACTTAACGTATTTCAAATTGGCTGTTTAAATGCTTAATTATTTATAATTCTATTTCAAAAGGAACTATTAACAGAGTCAACTTAAATTTGTTTAAATTTTTTAATGACTTATCTAATAAATAATTCCATGTATTTTAAACATTTTATTCAGATGGGTTGTACTTAAATTTAAAAATGAATTTTTACATAAATCTAAGTATCCATGAATTTTTGTAGGATTTAACTACGAGTATAAGGCAATAAATAGCCTGAACTCGTAAAAGAAATTATTTCATATTTAAGCGCTGCATTTTGTGTGTAATTAAAGTGAAAATAATAACATAAATTTTCCATTATTTATATCTATTTGTAATTATAATTTGTATTTTTTGGAATTAAATATTTAGCTATTAAAATTTATAGACTTTTTTAAATGATATACATCTTAGAAAAATGAATCAAAAATATATTGTCTTCACAAATGCTTCAAAGAATATTTAATACTAACTGAAAGTTTTACTGAAAGAATAATATATTTCTTTAAATAAATTTTTTATTTAAAGAGAACTATCTTTTTTTGTGTGTTAGGAAGTTTTGAATATTATTATAATAATTTTTGAAAAGTACTTTATTTAGAAATATTACTACAATTTCAATTGGTTTCTATACCCTCTTTTAGGTAAGAAATATCTTTTATAGTAAAAATCTGTTTTTCTTACTTTTCAATTTCCTCAAATATAATTTAATATTTTTTCATGTAGGATGGCCGATTCAAAGCTCTTTGAAACTGCTATTTGCAGAAAATATTTGAATAATAGTAATAATAATAATTTTAAAGACGTTTTTAGTTTTCTAGTGAAATTTAAAAATTATAGACTCCATTAATAATTAACTAATTTTAATGTTAACTATTTACTGCTCCATAAACTAATTTTTACGTTAAAACATATTTATTTCTAGAGTTTAAAATTCCAATTATTATTCAAAATTTCGTCAAAAAATAAAAAAAATTATCGAAATAATATTAAAATAACATAATTATTTATTTTTTCTACGCTATGTATATTCTTTCTGAAGTTTCTACATTTTGTTCCAAGAAGTTAGTTCACAAAATTTGAATGTACTCTGAAATTTTTTGATTTATTATTATTTAAATTTTTCATTATTATTTTCATATATTTAAACCATAATAATTATATTTAGTAAGAGCAAGAAATTAACTTTTTAGAAAGAAATATTTTTTTCATTATAATTCTGTAGTTTATGTGTGAATATAAGTAACTTATAATAATTTAAATTTTATCCCAAACCACACACACACACTATATTATATTATGTTATAGTACTTTATATTATTATATTATATCTACTCAGGATTTTCTTAGTTAATACGTAAGCGTAAAATAATCCCATATTAATAGTATTATCATTCATTCAAAGAATTGTACATTGGAGAGGTTTGAAAATTATCAATATAATTCAATTTATATTTTACATTCAGGTTAAACTTGTTACTATACCCTCCAATCTCCGTTCTCCATTTTTATCTGTTTATACATGCATAAATCTTAAGCTATCTGTGGGTGGTATAGTCAACAATACAAACTTTCCTAACAAAATCTACAAATATCACGAAATATAAATATTTATAACTCTTTTTTTATAATCGTTATAATTCTACTTGAAGCTTCAAACGCTACAAAAATGTTTTTCTAAGCACAAAAGAAACCACTACAACTAAAATCTTTTTCACAATAGTTCTGCGGTCAGTCGCGATAACCTTCCGCAGCATCATCCGCAAACCATCTTAAAAAGCAGACGATAAACAACACCTTTTTCACCCCCTGTCGTAAAGTTATCGGTTGGGTGCTACTCTAAAAGCTAACTCTTACACCCTTTGGACCTTATTCAAATTTAGGGCCAAACGTTGTGTGAACGGATTTCTTTCTGTTTTGCAGCACCCCTGAGGTGAAGGTGTTCGATGCGAAAAAGAATCGTCTGCGTCTTTTGTGATGATCTTTCGAATATTCTCTCGAGGGTTGCGGTTGATTTTAGAGCTTTATTCTTTAAAATAGCACCCTGTGCTTCAAATGAATGCCGTTCTATTCTTATCGCAAAAGTAACTGAGTGGCCTTAACATGTGAAGTTTTTACCTTTTATGTTTGTGTATTTGGTAAAATCAGTCACATGTATTTTTAAGCTCTGGGAAAAAGTATACATTTTTTTTGTTCGAAAAAATTCGAAAATAGCAAATAAAAATAGTAAAAAGACTTAAAAAAAAAGGTTTTAAAATGGAAAAATCAATGTAATTTTTTTGACATAAGAAAAAGTTAACTTATATATTTTTTAAATACGAGACATTTACTACATTTAAAATTGTACTTTTTCAGGAAAAGATAGTATCAGTTTAATTTAAATGTCATCTAAAAATTATTATTTAAATATATTTATTAAAGAAATAAATGAAGGTTATTCAAAATTTAAGGAATCTAAAGAATGAAAATGAATTAAATAGTTAAACACAACAATCTTAAATTCAACTTGAGAAAAAATTTCATGTGTTTAAGAAAATTGAAAATCGTATTAAAAAATCATCCGAAAATTAGAAATGACTTACTATTAAAGCTAAACTTTACTAAAATTAAAAAAAACAGTTCCTTAAAATTTATTAAATAACTTCAAATGATTTTTTTTTAAAAAAAGGGATGTGAATGTAATATAATTTATTCATTCCATTAACTGAGAAATAAATCATAAGATGACATTAGAATTACATGTAATATATGATTCTCCGCATACTTTTTGTTTTAACTTAAAGCCCAAAATATTTTGAGTGATTAGAGCAAGTGAATAACAAAATTAACAAAACGAAGGCAAATGTTTCACATGAAAATATTTTTCTAACGTACATGGAGCATTAAAATACATTGTATGAAATTCGAAGCCACATTTAATAATCTATGATTTTTAAATATTTCGTCTCATGATTTTAAAAATAGTTTTTACTTAATTTTTTGACTAAATGTTATTTTTTCAATAAAATAGGATTTCAGAAATATTCTGTTAGCATAATAAAGTAAAAATCAAACTGATATAATTATTAAATAACATAGTTTTAATTATAATGGTTAATATATTGGCCAAAAATTATGAATATTGCATTTTTGTAACTTAATACGAAGATAGTATTTAAAGCTTCAAGTTTTTTTTTCTATGTCATTATTTAATACATAAATATCAAAAATATATCCGAAATGTTAAAGGAAATTTACTTAAAACTATTTTATTTAGTAGTTTATATAACTGGCAAATTATTTCGTACTGTTATTGGCACCATATTTTAACTCTTAAATGCCTCTAAAATTCTTTCACCATTTTCTAAGATTAAACAATTTTCATTTCAATTATATTTAGTTAATAACAAATTAACAATGAGAAAATAAATAAAATAAGTATAAAATTAAAATCTGAATAAATAGGTTTAAATAACAGATTGTTGCTGTTTTTCCTTTGTAAATGAATATATTTTTTTCTCCTGGTTTTATTAACAAATGAGAATTTTATTTTGAACTTTCTTACTTCATTATTAATTACCGGTCAAATTCTTCACAAACGTTAAATGTTCTCTATATTACATCTGAAATGTTCAATACCCATACATTTCATGGTTAAATACTATTGTATTTTATGAAGGTGATATTTTTAGTTATTTATTTTATTTTTCGGTTTTATTAATATAATAACCGAAGCACAAAGTTCATTTGCTGCTTTGTTGTTCTAGCCATTTTCTTATTTCAATGTGTAAAGCATTTTATTTTTTGGAAATCTTTCAATATTATTGTTTCAATTAACTGAAACTGGCAAAAAGAATCCAAGATGACCTAAATACGTAATTCTATTCTGATTTTTTTTCGGTTTTTGAAATCAAGCATCTATAAAATAAGAAACAAAAAAATAAGTGGAATTTTTTATTTAAAAACAAGAAACTATTTTAGCAAGTAGAATTTATTGTAAATTCTTATACTCGAATGAAATTTATTTTAAATCTGTTACAATTACGAAAAGAATAGAATATGTAATACGTTATCAATGTGTTTTATTGAAAACATTTATAAAAAACCCGTGCGTGCACCAGAAGTATCACACGGAAGCTTACAATAGTGAGCGTATAAGGTACACATCACAATGTAAAAAAGAAATTTTAAAGTCATGAAGGATTACAACAGAAACATCCATGGCTTCCCCGGGATTCGAACCCAGCCTCCACGGGATCGCAGTCAGCGTCACTAACCACTATAACGGATGGGCGCGGATATATTTTCAATCTTATAATTAATTAATATACTGTTATGGGTATTAACGATTTTTTTTTCATTAATAATTCAGTACTTTTCTTTCTCGAATGGCTGATAAATCTATGATAAATAATTTCAAAATAGAATTTTTTAAGCAAATTGTTTTCGAAATATGGTATAGGTTATTTTAAGGGAAAAAAAGCATATGAATACGAAAGAAAAATCAATCTTAATTTTCTATTAAACACCAAGAAAATTTTAAAAAATTTTAAAATTTCATTTTGTATATTTTATTTATTACTTCAAATTAATACAAAAATAAACATTAAAAACGGATACATAATGATAAACTTAATTTAAGAGAGGGGCAAGTTAGTTTAGTGTTTCTATAAATTTTTAGGTTATGAATATTAATTTTATTTTAGTTTGCTGAATCGAAATAAGATTACGAACGAAACTAAAGACATTTTCGAATTGAATATACCAAACTAACACATAACTACTTTCTTTTCTTAAACTTTTTTTTTTCCTTCTACCTTTTATTATAATTACTGAGTTTGCTCATACTGTGATCTTTACTGAATGTTTTATTTTTAATTCTGCTTACTTTAAATAATTTTAATTTAAATAGTTTCGTCTTCATTCATTTTGTTGAGAAAATACGCACAATCCCTTACCACAAATATTTAGTTTTTTGCATGACTTAAAATTTTTTCCGTATATTTAATTTGATATCAGATTTTTACTTTGTATAGTACACATAATTAGACATTTAAAATTATCTTAATTGATTAAATGGAAAGTTATTTTCACTTTGTATTTACTACAAAATGTCCCAAAAAGACTCGATACCCCAACTTCTAACCGATCAGCAACTAAACAGAAAACGAAACAAATATATTTATTTATAAATGATTATGAGTTTTCATTGAAAATTTATAATTTCCGCTAAGTAATTATTGGTTATTAAATAGTTAGTATAAGTTAAATATTTTTTAAAGTTATAAAAATTCCCATTTTTGTCTTTTTTCTTGCATGGTGAACTATTTTAGACTTAAATAAATTTTTAGATTGTGCCATTTTTTTTTCTTCTTTTTATGCATTTATATTAATTTAAGTAAAATATTTTAACACTTAATTTAATATTTTAATTCAGACACAAAATATTTTTCAATCCCTTATGTGTGATTCCTCTACATATACATATAGTATTGCATAACATTTAAGAACGTTTTTTATTCCATTATTAACAATGCAAGCTGAACCTATGGAAGATATTGTGCGGTTCTAAAAGTGAATTCGTACCTAACGAACTGTACAAAGCTATGACTGATTCATATTCACTTTACACTTCAAGCGTGTAAAATTCTCCATTGACCACTGAAATCGTACCCTACAGACGAAATACCACACCTTTACTACTTGAATAGGCTTACAAGTATCGCTTTTCTTTGAGGGAAACGGCGCCAATTGAGCGGAACAGTGCTTCATACTCAAAATATCAGCGTGGTCATTCTGGAAACTCGATATTTCTTTAGCCAATAGTATCGGATGTCCGTTGCTCTCCAAAGGTGAATTGGATTTGGAGGTGAGAACCCAAATACTTGAAAAGGAGGCCTTAAGTTACCTAGATCTTGGATTTCATTCTTTACCTTTGAAGTTGCCAAGAGCATTTGAACTGTCCTGTGTATATTTCTATGAGGTGTGCTTTCAATACAAATAAAAAAATTTGAAGTTCAGAAAAATAAAAAAAAATATTGCTTTTTTAATTTTGTGTATTGAGATATTGAGATTTCTTTTGCGCTTGAAATAGAGCTAAGGTTATGAATTTTTTAATTGCGGATATTCAACTGAATTATTGACGTAATGCAATGTAAAACGTTATATATTTTAAGTAAGTGTTGAATTCTAAGGCTGTCTTCGTCAGTTGTACGAGAACCCTGAACTTAACATAAAACACATTTTCAGCCAGAAAAATTGCTCAATTTTCATAAAAATTTTCACGTTATAATTTAAACTTCTGTTAAAAATAAAACCATTTTTAACATTTCTAAATATTCCATAAATACTTTTTTTCTTCCTTTTAACACATAAAGGGACACACATTTAGCATCACAATATAGGAGAAAAAGTGTGAAACACATTTTATACCAGAAAAAACGGATCAACTCAGATAAAAATGAGAAGTATGGACAAAATGTGCTATTATTTGCAGTATAGCGAAGTTAAAGTTTATATTGTTAAAGTTTCAATTCGTTTATATCTATAAAAAAATATTCAAAATTTAGGATTCATTCTTTGACATTAAGTGAAGACATTGCTTTAAATGCATGAAAATCTTCTTAAAATAATATACCTCTTTTATATGAGTATGTTATCATCCATAGTATTGTTGAATTTAGACCCTTGTATGATAATTTTATAAAATCACATTTTTTTTTGTTTCAGCATGTTAATTTATTTTATACACGATATTTTATATATAAAATACATATATTTACTAATAAAAGTCAAATGGAATGCGATTATACTTGTGCAGCAAAAAAAAAATTCTGCTAGTTCCATTGTTTTTTAAGAAAAATAATCCACAACCACAAGCATACTAAAAAAAACTTAAGTTAAACCAACAAAACAATCAACTCAATATGAACCTGATAATTAAATTTAAAATTTTATTGGGATTATTTATTATTATGTTTACTTCCAAAATACATTAACAGATGATTATGTATGATATGAAGGGATTAGCCTATCGAGTATTCAGTCATTCAAAATTAAAATATATATAGTAGAAAAAAATCTATTTTTTCCTTAAGAGTTAGAAAGTTTATTACTTTGATGTTCTCCAAACTACACAGATAAATAAATATTAGCAATATTAATTATTTTAATGAACTATTATTGGTTGATTATTCATTTAAAGTTAAATTTATTTTTATTTTCAGGTGTATGCGATACTAACCTAATATGACTGCGGAGACCCTTCGATCTCCAGGTTCATCTTCCAACGAAGGAGTCCACTTACGCCTACAGACTCCCATGCAAAATTCCTCATCCCTCGAGACCAGACAACCTTTCCTTTCTGGACCAAGATATTCACCTAATTCACCCTCCCCTAAAGCTCAGAACGACTCAACGTGGAGGAAGAAGGTAAGAAATCAGCAAACGAACTTGGACACGACAGACTGTATGATGTCTCCCGCTGTATCCACAGAAGGAAACGCTGCAGACAAGGAAGACCTCGGACTGAACGAATGTGATGAAGACAACACAAAGAAGGATAGGTCTAAAAAGAAAAGATATACAAAGTCTCGAAGTAGGGTCAAGAATCCAGGGGCCGTCGTTAAAGTAAAGAAAACAAGACGCTTGAAAGCCAATGATCGGGAACGAAATCGAATGCACAATTTGAACACTGCCTTGGACAAACTTCGATGCGTCTTGCCAACATTCGCTGACGAAACAAAACTGACAAAGATTGAAACCCTTCGATTTGCCCACAATTATATTTGGGCGTTGTCAGAAACATTGAAAATGTTAGATTCCAAAGGCGTTAAGCCTAATTCGGGGCAACTCCAAGACAATGGCATGGAATCTTTCATGGCATCCGATACAACTTCTTCAGAAGGATATGTCCAACCACCCCCTTTATATGGGTATTGTTCTGCGCCTATTATTCCACCAAGTCCAGCATGGTCATCTGTTGGCTCACCTCATCCAGCCAGTTCTTCATCCGTCCATATGTCCGGTTCGTACGCCTCAACAGACTTTTCAGACTCGTCTTGTTCGGGATCTGAATGTAGTAATAGTTTCATGAGCAACGAAATACTCTGACGAAGGTTTTAATGAGAAAATATATTTTGTATAAGGCATTTTGGTTAGAGATTTTAAAATTAAAAATCACTCTGCATTAAAATTTGATCATGGACAAAAAAAAATAGGCATTTGAAAATGTAGTACATTAAATTATAAAATAGAAATAATTTTATTTGTATTTTGATTTATAAAAAGAACTTTGAAAAAATTAAAGTATTTCATTTTTAGCTTTTCTTATTAGAATCAAACTTTAAATTTACTAATAAGACACTGCGAACAATGTTTTAAAAATACAGAAATTATCAAATTTTTATCTGAACTTCGAATGTATCGGCAATTTGTAGAAATCGAAATTTGTTCGAGATGTATTTATATAAAATTATTTTATTATGAAATTTTTTGAATAAATTTCTTTGCTTTAAGTAGCTTGAAATTTTATTTTAAATTAAAAGTAAATTATATACGATAGAATACTGTTTTTAGATATTATTGATACTATACTATGCAATAATGTCGTATCAATTTTATACTAGCAAGATGATTTTGTCTTTCTATTTTAAAACGATAATTTTCAGTGTGCGTAAAAGAAATGAGATATTTTATATACTTATTTAAAGAATTGCTAATTTAGTATGATATATATGAACAAAATGTATATTTATAGCAATATTACAAAAATGCAATGTCTGAATTTCTCGTATGAATTTCAAAAGAATTTTATGTATTTTTGTATGTATAGTTTTAATATATTTTTGAAATTGTGTAGATAGTCAACGAGACTCTGTATATTTTTTAAAAGTATGTTTCATATATGTATTAAATTATTTCTATTTTTAACAATTGTCTTCTTTAAAATGGTTTTAAAATATATTAACGTGAGCATTTCACATAGTGTTACATGATTTTCAACAACATTTAAAAATCGCACTGAGGTAAAATTTTATATATAATAAACAAATAATAAACAAATTTAAATTCATTACGGAGAAAGCTTAAGTTAATTTTTGATGGATTTATATTTTAAGATTTTTTTTTAAATAATACTCTTAATTGCTATTAATATTTTGAGGTTAGCATATATTGAAGGTTACTTATTTATACGCGGTAACGTTAAATTTTGAAATATTAATAAATTAATCAATAAATAATTAACTAAATTGATCCAATTAAGTGTAAAGTCTAAGTTATTTATTCAGATATATTCTCATAAACAATACAAGTCAGTATTTATTTATTATAGTATAATTGTTTCATACTTATTTAAATACTAAATAAAATTATGTATTTTGAACGTGGGTAAAAAAATACTTCGAAGCAGAGATACTAAAATGATCCTATAAAAACTTTTAAATATAAAAGAAATTACCGTAATTATTCGAAATTAAGCTGCTATCGATTCTAAGCCGTACCCCCAAATTTTCAACATGTTTTTGCGAATTTTTTTTATAAAAAGTGTAAAATGGTTAATGGTGGTTAAAAGTGTAAAGTGTATAAGTGTAAAATAGTTTATTGATATCCGATATGTAAAGACAGTTCTCATTTTAAAGAAAATTAAAATGGGAACTAATAAGAAGTGAATAATTAATTTATTTTACCAGTTTCACAAACTTTTAAACACATACATGAACCTATAATTGCTCTAAATGTCAGTATCATGTTTAATTTCTTCGATCCAAAGAATTTTTCCGTCTTCGATTCTAAGCCGCACCCAGTTTTTAGTAGCATTAACATTAGGAAAAAATTTATGCTTAAATTCGAATAAATATAGCAAAAACAATACAAAAAACAAAATAGTTTATTTATTTCTCATTACATAATAGTTTCTAGACTGAAAACTAGTAAAATTCATCAGTCTAAAAATAAATTCTTCTGTAATTTAGAAAAAATTTAAAACATCGTTTAACCTTAAAAACCCCCTGGTGAAAAAAAATAATTCAAAATACTCTTTTTTTTAGCAATTTTAAAAGCTTCAACTTGCTTCTACTTAGGCTTCTCTTAAATCTCAAAAGTGCATGAATGAATATAAAAAAATTACTCCATAAAGTGTCCCCAAAATATTTTAAGTAAAAGAGGGTGGGGGAAATCGAACTGATTAGAATAGTTCGAAGACTATCAAATATCCTACATAGCCATCTCTTCTAAAAAAGAAATCCCCCCCCCCCCAAAAAAAATCTTACGTAAGGGGAAAAAAGTACAACCAGGGACTCAAATCTCAGTTGAAAATGGATCGCATTATGAACAGATAATGGAATACATATTTATAAAAAAACTTATTCTCTCGATAAAATTGACAGCACTTTTTGTGAACACCCCTCATTGCAAGAGTCTACTCCTTTTACCTCAAGAAACCAACCTCCTATAGTTTTCGGGCTCATCTTGCTGTCAGCGTACTAGATTCCTTTTTGGGAGTAAGAAGAGAAGAGAGAGAGCGAGAAAAAAAATATAACATCAATGAGAAACTACCCACCGGAAGTGACGACAACAATCGTTAGACCGGAAATAGTCACGAACCTCAAAACAAGTGCGGAGAGAAATATAGTGCGCGAGTTTTTCGGATGCCCACTTTTACCTTTGAAATGCAGTGACCTGTCGTGATTTCATGAAGTGGGGTCTACTTAGAACTTAAAGATATTTTTTCCCCTTTTTAAGGGAAAAAAAGGGGGGATATCCGTCAAAGGATGTTTACTCACTTACTCCTTTGAGGTTAATTTTGTGTTTTTTTGGAGTATCCTTGAAATGGGAAGGTTATATGCCTTTCAGACGTGTTGCAGGAAATTTAAAGTGAGTACCGTTAAGAAATACAATTAAAGATTTTTTTTAATGTTTTTTTTTTGGTTGGGAAGTTAATTATATATAATTTGTTATTTTAAGTAAGTAAAGCTCTTGATAAATGAAACGAATGATGTACATATATGATATATTTCAAAAGAAAATACAAAAAAAAATGAAATTGAGAGTTAATAAACAAATTAATCCACGAAGAAGTAAGCAATATAAAAAAAGAATAAAACAGGAAAGAAAAAGAATAAAGTAACCAAATTGTTCAAAAACCTACTCAAAAATAATTATGAGCATCTTAATTAAAGAAATGAATGAAGGAATTGGATAAGTTAAATAAGTTCAATTAAAAAAATTACTGCTTATCAAGTTTATGAATTCTAAAAAACAGTGTAATTTGTGTTTGTAATCCTTTTATTAATCAATTTGTGAAGCAAGCATCAAAGAAATTTGTAAGAAATTGGATAAATTGTTAAATGTAATAAATTTCATAATTAAAGAAACAAATAATTCATAATAATTTTAAAAACAATCATAATGATGCATAAAAATATTAAGTTCAGAATTTTTTATTCCAATAAACATAGGTTTTGGAAAAAAATGTTTAAAATATATTAATAATCACTTTTATTTAATCATATATTCACATAAAACTCGCATGAAAAAATGAGAGGTTTTTTTTTTAGTTTTCTTATACATTTGTATGTCATGTTGCTTTTAACACTCAAAATCCACACAAAAATTTGAATAAAAATTTATATAAATATAAGTAATTTAATTTATAATTTGGTACCAAAATTTTCGCAAATAAAAAAAAAATAGTATCCTAAAAAATATTGCGTGAGGTAAAAATTATTTTCAAATCTGTAATTCTGTCCTGCGAATTCCTTTCTTCAATATATTTTTTATGGCTTTAATATAAAATTTTAAGAATAAAAAAAAATTATTGCTATTAAGGTTTTTAACGTAAATGTAGAAATTCAGAATATAAAATTAAGAACAGTTACTTCTAAATCAATATGTTAGTTTTTAAATTACATAATTTGTACATACAAAAATGTGGGTACTTGTAAATGTGAAATGTATGGGGGGAGGAAGGGGGTAGAAAAATGGAAAAGATATATATATTTTTTTTACCAGAAGTCATCAGTAAACTTATGATAACGAAAATTCAAACAAAAAATTATAATAGTCATTTTTACAAAGATAATAGATTTTTATTTTTTATGTATTGCAACACTTGCACACATTTGGGATTCTTTCAAATCTTTATGTATCAAAAAATTTATACTTACTTACTCATTTCATAAATGGTGATTATATTCTCTAAATGAATTTCCCTTTTACTAAATTTCTCATTGATTTATTACTTAATGAATTTTGCTTATTTGAATCATTGATGAGAAACTTTTATACATTTGTAATATTAAAAATTGTAAATAATTCTTTAAAAAGAATTTCTTTCAGAATGAGAAACTTATCCTTATGTATTTCTTCTTAATATTTTACGTTTTATTTTAAGATCAAATGTTCATTTATAATTTTTTAAGCAATGCTTTGACCAATTTTAAAATACAAACTTTAAAATTTGTTTGAAAAATAATTGTGTAAACTTGAGTTTGTGAGTGCATTAAGAAGACGATATCTCGAGGACTAATATAATTCAACTTTTTTATATTATAAGACACATTTGAACAATTTTACTCCTGCAAAAATGTTTAACAAAAGTTTTTAAAAACATATTCGGAATATTCAAACTTAAAATAACCTAAATTACTTATTGCGTTGCAACCCTTTTATCAATCTACAAATTAGTGAAAAATGCCGAGCTGTAAGATACTTAATGAAATATTTACATGTGCGATGCAAATGAAAAACAGTGTCATGTATATATATTGTGTATGTCATCTTTTTAAAGTATTTGTAACATTTATTGCAGAGTAAAATATTTTATTTTAATCATTTATTGTGAGATATTGCAATTTCATTTCGAAAGTTTTGGATAATGTTGATTTATTTCAAGCATAAGGTCATCAACTTTACTGACGTGAAAAATAATCTTCAAAATTATATTTTTATTCATGAAGGAAAATATTAAGTACATATAAGAAAATGAATAAATAAACTAAACTAAACTAGTGGTGCATCAGTCCATGAGAGACAAGGTTTTCTGTGTCCATCTCAGCTTTCGTGACCTTGGGGACTGAGGCGCATGAGCAGATTATCCAGTCATGCGGTCAGCCTGACGCGATACACCCAGTGTTAAGTTCCCAAGCAAGCTTGGTGCACATTTATGGACTCACTGAATGGATGAAAGGCTGAGTCGATTTTGTCTAGGCCGGGTTTTTCAACCTCAGGGAAAGAATGAATAATAAAAACGAGCTAGAAAATTCAACAAAATGAAATAATGAATATTTAAATGGGAGAAAGAAACAGTAAAAAACGAAGATTAAAAATGGACCCCAAAAATCAATTTGAACTTAGGACTGAATAAACGAGGTTAAACTAGTTTAATGATTCCAGCCTTCCCCATTGCAATTCGGTTATTCAATAAGTAAAATCCAAACAGAAAAAAAAGGTACACAGAACAAGTTTATATATATATATGTAGTTGCATTTTTATAAAATGTAGTTGGAGTTAATTTTCATTTAAAGGTACATTAAAATAATATTTATACTGGTCTTTTTAATGAATAAGATATTATTTATGAAGAATAATATAATTTTTTTATTCACAAATATCTATTTTAATATTATTTGAGTGTTTACTTGAATCCAATGTAACATTGGATATTATAAGCTACGACTTTGAAGTGGTTGCTCTTTCAGTTTTCTATCTGTCCTTCTATATTTCTAAACATTTTACCGTTGAGATCATAACTACAAGCACAAGCATTTTTTTTAATTTAAAATTTAAATTAATATTCATTTTAGAGTATTTTTTAAAGGTGTTTCATATATCAAATTACATATAAAAATTCATAATTCAATTAAAGTAGTAACAAGTTTTCTTCTGATCATTTTAAAAAAACGTTTGAATACCAAATGACTTAGTTTTAATATTAGTTAGGTTGAAAGATGTGTGAGCCTTTTTTCTTTAGATATAAAAGATATTGAAAATCTCTTTATTAATATAAATGTCAGATAATGAAAAGCTGTTATAAAGGACACTCACTTAAAAAAATAATATTTTTTCCACAAATAAAAAATAATAATATAATATTTCTGTAATTTGTACCAAAGAATATAGCACCAGCAATTTTTTTGTGTGATTGAGAAACAATCACATAATAAATCAGTTAATTAAATTAAAATATCAAGCCTAAATGTATATCTGTTAAGACAAAGATAAAAATAAATTAAAAATGAATATAATTAACTACCAAAATGTAAGCAAAGTAAAGAAGTTACCTAAAATGCTTTTAGTAAAAACTAAATAAATCGAATCAAAGTGATTAAAATGTTATTTGAAATTTATTTACTTTTTTCGGATTAAAAAATTACTTTTTTTTAGTATTTGGTAACCTCAATTAATATATATAACCTCATTATTTTTTTACATTTTAAAAAATATACGTATATCTTAATACCCAGCACAGATATCATTTAGAATTTCTTTAAAAAAAGTATACACTAAAAATTGATTATTTTTAAAAAATTTTTTTTTGAAAAAACTGAAATTTTCTAAAACATCACCTTGAATAATTTTGAAATCCTTTGCATGAAAGTATAGTAATGAATTAAAATTTTTTTATTCAACTCTTATATTATTCAAATTAGAAAAGCTGCACATTTAAAAACATAGCGCCATCTATTGAGTAGTTCTGAAACTATGATTCGTGCGAATCAAATGCAATAAGTAAACCACGCTCTATTTATAAGGCCTTCACAATTTTTATAACTTCATCTCTTTAAATTCAATCTTTTTAGCTAAAATCAGAATTTGGGCTAATTTTTAAAATTTTAATTTGCCTTGTGTTTTTCCTCATATTTTTTTAAAAAAATAATATAATTCTGAGATGAAATAAAAAAATATCATTTTTTATTTGTCTGAGATTATTATATGAATGTATAATATTTTTTTTTATACTTTAAAAAAAAATCTGCACCATTTCCAAACCACATGTTTGTAGAAAAATTAAGTCTGGTGAATTTTATTTACCAATTAATGTTTTTTTTTTTTCCTTCCACTCTCTTTTCTTTAGCAAGTAGAAATTTATTTTAGAATTGCCTATACACAGATGACTTCTGATTTGTCACTAAAAAGTGCAGTTACCAACAAAGAAAATTGCGATTTTGTAATTTTAATGAGTTTATTCATTACTTCTAGGAGAGTATTTTAACGGGTTATATTAAAATTGGTTTTGGTTATCGTTTTATTATACGAATATAATTAAAACTTCAATGAAGATAAATCTTATGTAGTTCGAACACACACATAAATAAAACAGATTAGAAAGAAAAAAATTAATTTAAGTATCCCTTTTATTGCAAACAAATTAGAGGTTTTAAAAAATAGAATATATACAGCAATTTTGAAACATCGATTTTCCCAAATTTTTGCACAGTTTATCAGTCAGATTTAAAAGAATCAAGTGAATTCATTGTAAATTTAATTCTTCCTTAATTATCAGATCAATTAAAAAACTATTTATACTTGATGCTAATTGATGTAATTATTTTAAAATATTTCATTTTGACTAGTAAAAATATCATTGCATTTATCTGATTAAAATATACTAAAACGATAAGGGAATAAATTACCTAAAATAAAAAAATCCGCTAATGTATTTAAATTGAAAAGACATATACAAAATTTGGAAAGTCATAATGCATTTTGATAAATTAAATATTTTTTTAAAAATTGAAGCAGTAAATTTAACTTTAGTTTTAACAAGAATAATACTCAAAATTGTAAGCTGATATCCATTTGAGTGTCCTCAATGTGGCAAACGATATACACAGTCAAATCCCAATTTAACGAAACCCTATTTATCGAAGTACGCGATTTAACGAATTTTTTTCATTCCCCGATTAAAACGAAGGCAAAACCCCTATTTAACGAATAATAAACCCCACATTAATGAATTATTTCGACAGCTAAGAAAATCTTTTTTTTTGTCAAGGATTTCTTTTCAAATATCTTTTTTGTCCGGAACAGAAAGGAACCAATTTCGACGGCCAAGAGTACAGAGAAGTATTAGACTTAACAAGTGCATTTTAATCATGAGTATAACCTATGGTGTGAGTTTTGAATAGGACAGGGGTAACTCCTTTCTTTTCTCACGCCACTCTACAACGCAGAGGAATATTTTAAGATTTTTGCGATTGTGTTACATTTGAGGAGGATACTGCCTATTTGTGCAACTGAAGTTCAGGAAACTGGAGATTTGTCGGTATCAATGAATAGCGATTCTGATGCAGAGATTGATAATGAAACTCATATCAAATCTGTTACTTTTTCTAAGGTTTTACATTATTTGGAAACTGTAAAAACATATCTTATGCAGCAGAGATGTAAATGATACAGTACTTTCTTCACTGCATAAAGTCGAAAAAAGAACTCTTTCGAGTAGAGAATTAATAAGATTTTCAAACATCTAGTATTTTAAAATTTCCAGTTAACTTGCACGTAATAATTCACTAATATTATTTTTAGCTGATGAGAATAAATAGTGGGAAGTTTCTAAATCTAGATATTTTTGCTGTCGTTGCTTAATGTAGAATTTCCAAAAGTAAATGTAAAAATTTTTTTATTTTATTTGGACCCCGATGTAACGAATAGCCCCAATTTAATGAACAAAATGTTCGGTTCGAATGAATTCATTCAATCGGGGGCCGACTGTATATTAAATTTAAGAAATAGCTCTCCTTTTTATTTTTTAAATGGAATGCGTGATTAAGTAAATACATCCTTTAGCACCATGAGCGTTACGAAAAATATTTCTTTTCCTAGTGATATTTAAAATAATAATAATAATAATAACTTGATAGTACTTCCAGGCTGAAAAACACATGAAAAGAGAGTCGATTGAATTTCGGGTTTCATTCACAATTGAGAAAATATGCTTATTCGTTTTATATTCACTGCATGAACGTTCATTTAAATGCTTTTTCACTTAAATTAAAGGTGCACAATTCTCTAAAAATGATCAAAAATATCAAAATTTATAGATCTTACTTTAATTGCGAGACTTTTCTGAATATATGCATAAAATTTCTTAGCTAAAGCTCTATTATTTAGCGAGTTGCTTATATTTTTTTAACAGTATGAAAATTTTAATAATTTCTTCTCTCTAATTAGGGGCTTAGATATCGCCGTATCTATGATACGGGATCTTCAAGCTGCAGGTGCCCCAACATGTAATATTTTTATACTTTCAAATAAGTTTTAGTAATGCTATAGTTTGTTTATTTTCCAAATAAATTGCCCGAAGGAATTCTGATACAGGACCCAATTAGGACTAGCTACGCTAGTGGCTCTTTTGTAGATAATTAGAATAAATTTTCTATTCTGTGACTGCAATAACATTTAGAGATTTATAGAATATTCAATTTTAATACCTTTTTCATTTCAGTTTAATTTAATTAATATTTTCAGGATAAATTATGTTCTATATCTCGTCTCCTTTTTTAATATGAAATAGTTCTTTTTTAAATTTATATACACTGTATTTTGAAAAATTTCATATAATAGGAACGTTTCTAAATTTTATTGATTTAGTTTAATGAATAAGTAATCATTTTTTTGCTGCTACAAATTTTTTTTATTAGTATAGGTCATAAAAAAGGCTAAATGAGTTTATCTGTTAAAATATATAACCGTTGTTTTCATAGCAGTAATATTTGTCATGCAAGTGTTTTATTTTATGCATAAATTAGAAATTTGACAGGTTTTCTGTTTTATTCATTGCTTTTTAAACTTGAATATTTCTAAAATTATACAATCCAATTACATAACCTAAAGATGACTATATTTCTACAAACCACTTAAATTTGATAAAAAATTTTTTTTAAAGTTTAAATGCTCCTATTGTTTTACTATTTCTGTAGGAATAACTAACTCAATTACCTACCTTTGTAAAAAGAAATCAGTTTTAAAAAAAGGGCTGAAAACCCACTTTAACACAGATAAATTAAAAAGTGATAAAATTAAAAAGTGATAAAAAATTACACTTAAGTGAAAACGACAGTTTTATTGAATTACGATAAAAAAAAATTAAATAAAAAAATCAAGAAATTTTTTTTAAAAATTTCCTTATTTTTCCCAATTTTACAGCAACGGGACTGATAGAAGTTACAGAAATAAATAATAAAAATATGTGTTTTAATGCAAAAATAAAAATTAAAAAAATAGTTGTAGTTTTTTAAAAAATTTGTAGCATTAAAAGAAATAAAAATCATTTGACGATTATACTCTTTTCATTAATCAGTCACAAATATACTGTCATAAATAAATTAAATTACATTTCCTTACGTATGTTTTAAAATACAACTATAAGCTTAATGTAGCCCAGGGGTCGGTAACCTTGTAATTTTAGTGTGAAAAACCAATCTCCAATACGATTCAAGGTGTCACATAGAAGAAAACATACGAAACAATACGAATCCCGGGACAATGCCTGAAAAGTTTGGGAATAGAAATCAAGAAAACAGATTTAGAGTTTTATATATCAATACATTATGCCTCGTTTAAAGATATTTGTTAACATAAATATAAATAACATAACATATAACTATGGATTTATTATACATTATGTATCTTTTAAAGATATTTATAAAAGAAATAAACAACACAAAATGCATGTATTCTTTTAATATAGCTAAAAAATTTTTTTTTCATGAGAACCTTGTCCCTGAACAGCTCCACTTCATATAGTAATATCAGGGGTATAATTTGTGACTTTCAGTTTGACACGATTCTGAACGTTCAGTGTAGCCAAGATAGCCTAGTGGTCAAGGTCACGGATTGAACAGTGCCCTGAGTTCGAGGCTAGTACCGCTGAAGACCCGGCGTGTAGAGGGGCACTGCACGTTAAATCTGTCGAGAGCTCAAACATCCTCCCGTTGGTGTGGTATGGAAGTTAAAAGTGGGGGTTACTAGCTCAGGTATCGTCCTCGTCACTTGAGCATGGTTCAAAATTTCGAGGTCCGGTGCCAATAGCCCTCAAGTAACTGAATATTAATATTCACCCTGAACGTTCATTTGTTAAGCCACTTTGCGGACTCAAAATTTTTTTCATTTGAGAAAAGTTTTGTTCACGTAGATATGTAGAACCAAAAGCGGAAAGTGGAATACATGTAATTAATTATCTTCAAACAATTAAATCTCTCCATCTCAATGGCATCCAACAGTTTAAAATAGCTGTCTATTTATTGTTAGTCATCTTTCAAATTTTTTCTTAATTTCGTAAATATCTTTCTTGCCATAATTCTGAAGATTGTGGAAATACTAAGAATTCTGAAGAATTTCCAAAAGCTTTATTTCAAAATTATCAACTTTTATCCACTCAAAAATTGGCAAATTTGTAGAGAAAAATTGTACCACGAGCCACAGGTTGTCTACGGCTGATGTAGAGGAATTCTTTAAAATTCTTACAGGTTTAATAATTTATTTAGGATAATTTTATATATAAGGGAATATATAAACAATAAATTTAGGAATTTCATTAAATTTTAATTTTAAATATGCACCATGTATGCGTATTTTTATAAAAATTCAGTGAAAAAATTAAGGCCACATAAGTGTTACTATAGCTATAGGGTAAACTACTAGTTACATCGAATAAAGCTCAGAATTTCTACATAGAATTCTACATTGCTTTTACCTATTGATTTTACTCGGAATATATATAATTAACTGCTATTTTTTGAAGTTATTTTTTGTTTTATTTTAGTCTTCTCATTTTATTATAATTTTTTTTTACTGTCATAGTTGATTACCTTTTTATGATTTTTCTTAATTGTGTTAATTTTGTGTACTGATTAATAATTACATTTCCTTCAAAATAAATAATTAAAAATATGAAGGAAGGAATTTCATTCCATGACTACAGAATTTTTTTTAAAAAATTATTAATCATAATCCCGAGATTTTATTTTTAAAGACAACTTTCGTTAATTTTGCTTTTCCGTAATTTGTATCAAAAGATTTTCTTGTGTATATTACAAATTCTTTCTATTCTTAAAAAAAAAAAAACATGAATATTTAAAAGTCGCTTATGACAGATTCAATAAGTGGTAATTTGGTTTTTGAATATCTGTAAATAAGACAGCTCTCTTTCTCTTAAGTTTAAGATCATATTTCTTACCTATAAAACCAGAGAAATATTTAAATTAGAAAAAGAAAATTAAAGCAAAAGAGAATTACATAATAACCATAACAATGAATTATGCTAAAAGGATTGGCTAAGGTACATTTCTAGGAATAATAACAACGATTTAATAAAGCATAATTTCCTAAGAATTAAGATAAATTTAATTTTAAGACTATTTTTATTTTTGCATTCAATTTACTATTGCCTTGGAAGGATCATCACACGTCAATGCGGATTTAAGAAAGCATTACTAGATTTCCCAGAAATATTTAATAACGAGCGGCTTATATTATATAAAATTATAAAAATAATTTTTCCCTTTTTTTTCCCCAAGCGTTCTAGATCGTTTGCAAAGTTTGGCAGGTTTTGATTTGTCAAAGGAATTCTGTTTATATTTTCTGTTTGTTTAATTCTCATCATGCGTGCTGCAACTTTTAATTCAATGATAAAAAAATTTTTGATCCGTATTATTTAATAAGAAATTATTTAATACGCATTATTTATTATTTTTTTAGGAAAACGTCTTCAATTTAATATAACCCTATATATAATTAAAACCTTCCAGTCCCATATAGAGTAATTATATGTTGGTTATTTGAATGAAATCAAGAATTTTTTTCTTCTTTTAAAATATTTTAATAAGAAACAGAATTTCAACTTTACATGTTGACTCGCTAAATGTCCCAGTTATTTAATGTCTGAATTTAAATTTTTTAAATAAATTACAGTGCATTTACAATGTCATGAAAAAAAATTTTTTTTTGTAGTTTCGTCTCATTTTTGATGTTCGAATTAGATTGAGTCCTAATCACTCTCTAATTATCATCCTCTGATAAGATATAAGAAGATAAGAATAAGATAAGTTAAATAAAGAATAAGAATAAGAATTAAGTTAAAAATAATGAAAAGGGGACGATAGCAGAGCGTATCAGATACAAACGAGACTTTTTTTTAAACCATACATTTTTCCCCCAATATATTATAAAGGGGTGGTTGATTTCTATGTTGAATAAAAAAAGTAGGACGTATATGCATCTAATTACGAATAAATTTTATTCCTTTATCCAGTGATAGTCTATCTCCTTCCTAATGCTAATTAGAGATATCCAAACAAACGATAGACCAAGTTGTAAAGAGTATCTTCGAATATTTCCCAATAAAGTTTCTTAAAGTTTTCTTATGTTATACTGGCTGTGTGAGATGTTACTTTGTTCTGAAGAAGGATTGCGGATTGCAACAGAACGTTCTTTAGACTGATATGCTGCCTTAACTTTCTCCAAAAAATCAGTAAATTAGTTGTATTAAAGCTACAAAATTAAAAAGCCCCAAAGTTTGATACATCAAGGCAGTATTAATTGTAAGTCTAGCATGATGACAACCAATGTACACAGAATCGTCTCAAGGCATGGGCCAACTGGGTCCGAGCCCAGAGCCTTGACCTTCTAGGGGCCTCATTTCGTCCTCGACTCTGTCTTAGTAAGATCATGTTCCAGTCAAATATTATTCCAGTACTTATTCTCCAAAAAACAGGGAATTTCAAACTGCTGTCAGCTGGCAAAAGTGGTTGACCGTTGTCCATGTCTAGGCCAAGCCTTAAGACAATCAGTCTAAATAAGGCAGTTGGTCGAGCAGGTTTGTTCCTAGGTTTTTGAGATCGTAAGTAGTGCACATTTATTTGTTTCAAATTACCGTTTGAAACAGTATTTGGCAAATCATGCTATGCACCATCTACTTTTAAAGATCTCAGGTAGAGCCTATTTTTGTATAGGAGCCTAGGGCCTCCTAAAATTTCAAAGTTTCTCTAGACCAAGGGTGCCAAACTTTTTGGGAAGAGTGCCACTTTCTGATTTAAAAAAATGACGCATGCCATTTCCAACAAAAAAAAAAATTAAAATGTGAAAAATTGCTACTTATAAGCTTGTAATGGGACTTTTACGCAAATAACCCATTTTTTTAATGTGAGTCTAAGAAGTGGGGATTTTAAAATAATATAATAAGACAAAACGACAAAATAATATAACGACAAAAGTGAAAATTTAGATTTTATTGTCAATAAACTTTTTCAGGTTCAATCAGTTAAGGAAAAAAGGGGGAAAAAAAGATTAATAAAAAGGAAAAACTTAAAAGATTTAATTCTAAATAATCATTAAAAAGTCAGTACTTACTGTGGCTTTTGAATTTGTAGCCTTTTTACCAAGTATATTAGGATTAGCTTGGAGAAGCTAACAAAATTAGATTGTATTAGGTGCGTATTAGGCTAGTTTTGAGCGATATTTTCATTTTATGTTCATAAAAGAAAATATTTATCACAAATATATGTTGATATAAATTTGTCGGAGTTTTATTTTTTTGGTCTGAGACAACCGTATTTAAATAAAAGTGTAAAAAATATTTATTATTATTTGCTTTTAATTTTTCAGTGAGTCTTCGAGTGTGCCACTTTTGCCACTCCATCGTGCCACACTGTGGCACGCGTGCCGCGAGTTGGCCACCCCTGCTCTAGGCCCAGGACCTCAAAGACTCTTAAGATATCCCTGAATGTTCACCAAATGCAATGAGTCTCTTAAACAGTATCGATAATTTTTCCAATAAATATGTTTTTTCTCTTTTACTAAAGTAGTTCAAATTTTTGAGTTGTATTCCATATTGGGTAGCTATATTTCAGAGTTGTAAGGATACAGTCAACTTTCTTCACAAATGCACCAACGTCACATCTTGATAAATGTGAACTGGTAATTCATATTGTTCAAATTCTGATAGAGATTTGAGATTTTTATTCATTAAAAGTGTATTTCTTATTCATTGAGGATCTACAGCAGAGGTTCCCAAACATTTTTGTCTGGTAGACCCCTGCTTAATTTAATATTGAATTTTTGCAAATTTATCAACTTAAATTATTTTTAATCGCTGGTAATACTACTCCTACTTTAAAAGAATTAAATTTCTAACTGTAATGAAATATAGTGTTTAAAATTTAAAAAGTATATACTAATAAATTAAATTATAATTAATTAATAAATAAAACTGTTAAATAAACTAACTAAACAACAAATAAATTATTTTAATGGGTTGGATGAATCTCTAGCTCTACAATATCAAATTTTCAACATTTGGTATCAATCTTGTCTGGTTTAATTTTAAATCTCCTCTTTTAGTTAGTGTCCAGTTTTTTCCCCAAGATTGGCAACCGTCTTAAACTCCTTCACTTTAGGAAAAACAATGAAAACTTCATCACAATATTCCATAAGTCGGGACAAATAACAGGTTTGACTTTTTAATGCCAAAATTGCTGGCATCCATTTCTAAACTTTAAGATCTTTGTTAGTAATTATTAGTTCCTATTGTCATTTTGTTTCAATATAATCATATGAACTCATTGCCTACTGTGGCTTTACCATAGTCAAAGTATTCACAAACATAGTTTCAAAATCTGAATAATTAATATTTCTTATAAGAAAATTTCTTATTTTCATATGCTTATAATTTTTAAAATTATGATTAGATTTTAAGCATTTTCTACTTTTCTGAAGCCCCATTCCTTTATAAATAAAGTGTAAAAGATTCGAATTATTTAATTTACATTTAAAAGAGCTATATGGATTTGAATATTGTTTATATTTTCAGCCCTCCAGAAAAAGTTAACACCCCTGAGACCCCTTATGTTGAATGTAGGTTACAACCTTCTGATAGATTGTCTGTGACAATTTTAGAAAATTCAGGACCTCCAGTATTATACTTCTTCAGCTTAAATCAGGGAAGAAAAGTTGAAATGGTTCTTGTTTTAATAAAACTTATGCTATCCTTTTGTAAATGCAAATTGACCTCATTAAATTTAGTAAATAAATCTGTTAAATAGGTAAAATTTGGTTTACATGTGATTAAAATTTTCTTTTAAAATTAAAGTCACGATATAGTTTAATGAGAGCCAGTATCACATAGACCCCCACTTACACCTCATGGACCCCCAAATTAATTTTTGGTTGACGTAGACCCCTTGGAGGTCGGCATAGACCCCTGGGGGTCTATATAGACCACTTTGGGAATCACTGATCTACAGTAAGTACTTTTGCTTACTTATCATGAGAGCCATTAAATAAACGAACATTTGAAGAATAAAGCAGTGCCAACTATTATTGAACTTTTAAATAATTTATCTTGATTTTAATCGCAAAATAACAAATATTGTCTTATGAAGTTATAAAGTCTTGATTATATGTGATTTACCCTGTAATTTTTGAAACATCTGTTTCACCATAGCCTTGTTTGTGACCAATTTTTAATCAATTCTTTAAACTTTCTAACCTTTAAAGCATTGGTGAAAGAAATATTCCACGATATTTCATCCAAATTTTTCAAAGATTATTATTACATTTAACCTCATGAGTATTTTTCTGTTAGTGATAACGTATTACACTTATTATAAAAAATAGGGGCATTAAAAATATTTCGATTATTAGAAACATTCAATTGCTGCTCTTCTATTTTTTTTTTTTTTTTTTTTTACATCAGAAAATTGCAAATGATTTATACTAAATTATAAATATTAAATACGAATTAAATCTAATCTCAAATTAAATTAAATTAATATCACCCGTTTTTTAAAAAAATTAAGTATTTTCTCAACTAAGCAGCTTGAGAAGAGCAACAATTTGCTCTTGTTTTACAAAAAAAGCAGCATATGGATTATAATGATTTCAAAAGCTAAAGTAACGTTAAAAAAAGGGTATGTTAAAAATAATTATTAAAATATTTAAATGTAGCAGAGAAGGAAGAAATCATACAGGGGAGCTATTGAGCTATTTTAAGAACAGTTTCCATCCTTATTTAAATTGCTTAAGAAAATTAAAGGTAAATATTGATTTATTTTAACATTTACCTAATAATACTTAAGAATATTAATAATTTTATTTATGTATACCTAATAATTAAATGCATTAATAATGAAAACTAAAGTCCTTAAACGATAGCTAATTACTTCTTTTCATTTGGAAATTGCTGATTAGATATAGTAAATAAAAAGAAATTATTTTTTTTATTGTTTCAACTATAATAGTTGATTTATGAAAAAAGACCGCACTTAGTCTTTCACTATATATACACGACACACACACAAATGCGTGCGTGTGTATACAGATATAATGAATGCATAAAAGCGAATGTATGTATTGTAAATTATCCCATTTTATCATTCAAAATATATTCAAGCCTGAAGGAAAAAAAGGAAATCTACATATTTGGAGAAAATTACTTACAAGGAAATAGTGATTTCTTACTTTTAAACTTTTTTAATAATAACAACAATTTTATAATAATTTAACCATTGAAATAAGTTAATTAAGCAGTACTTTATAAAAGGTGGAAAATGATTCAAAAAGTTTCGGAACTTATTTTCAGGGATTTCATTTTTTAAGCACAATCGCATGCCAATAAGAACAGAGAGAGTTTCATTTTCCATTTTCACACAACTGTAATCAAATATTAGCTATACAAAACCCCACAACGATTCCTCTTCCCCTCTGAGAAATCCTCACTCCCAAGTGGACATTTCCTAAATGGGTAAGCGTGCCGTGTTACCCCTGTATCACGTGACCGACCACCGTCCACCATTTTTATGACTTCCAGGCGGAAGTCACTGATCACGTGTCTTCCGGAAACAATGGATGTGACAACGCCACGTGCCTGTGGTTACGCAACGTGAGGAAAATAGGGTTGGTAGTCTATTACTTCGACTAGGTCGCGCGCATAAGTGTAATTTTTGGAAGTGTTCGTCATTCAATATTTGACTTGATGGGGCGGATTCGGTTTTATATAAATCATTTCTTTTTACTTCACCATCGAAGAGATGAAAAGTTTTTTTGGTGAGATGATAACGTTCTATTTTTTGCCATGGGATAAGTAAATAAGGCTGTGCTTGCGTTGATTGAACATTTTTAGAAGTTTTCAGTCAAGTGGTTTCAGTTCACACACTGTATTGCCATGGAATTATACATCTGTAGAAATTAGTTAGGTGTGTAGAACTTAATGTTTCTCTTGTGTACTTGGAAGAGACATTCAAAGAATTGATATTTTGAAAGAAATTTGCAATTTTAAAATTTCAGTACGGTGAACAAAAGAGTTTTCTTCTCTTCCACTGGTTTAAAATAATTGTGACGGGATATAGCGTCCTTTCTAACCGACCCTCTTGGGAAATCTTTGGGCTATGAATGACAACACCTTTTGAAGAAGAAACCGTGATAATATCAATTAGGTCAGTTATACCTAGATGGGTTCGCTAGCTAGAAATATAGATATGGAGAATAGATTAGAAGAAGTTGCCTGGAGATTACACATATTTAGAAGTTGAAGATAGGAAGATAATCAGATCAGGTGTGTATTATTTTGATAGCGCGTTTCGAGCTTTACATTGTTAAAGAGATTTAGTGACGATTGGCTATAGCTAAGATGATAAATCAAATAGTAATTAAGATTATTGATCCATAAATGGGATCAATTGATTATAGTCTTCTCAAATTCACACTCTCGTATGAAAATCCCTGCTTTTTCTGGAATGTCTCGTCTATCGATTAATTGAATTGTGTCTGTGATAATTAGTAATAAATAGTTGAAAAGTATTAAGTGGAGTCATTCTTCACTTCCTCCCACACCTTTACCCGGGTCCGAGAGCAAGTATAGAGTGTTACAAAATGAATTTTAAAAAAAGTTTAAAGACTGCTATATTGAACAAACGTTAGAGGAAATTTTATGAAACATATATTACATTGTAGCATAATGCATAGATAACATGTAGATGACATTAACTAACTTCTTTAAATGTAAAAATTTATGAGAATTTTTGTTTCAGAAACGTTTTTCTATTCAATTTTTAATTCGCTAATTGTATTTTTATATATAATCCTTTTTAGTGCCGTTTCAGATAAAAAATTTCATGGAAATATTTGCCTACATATTTATTTAAAGGGCAGGAAAGTGTAATTTCAATAAAAACCATATTGCAATTCTAACTAACAAACAAATTTTTAATATAAAATCGTATGATTTTGTATTAAAAATACCAATGTCATTGTTGGTACCTCCTCTCTGTGCAGTGGTCTCTAATCATTATAGGGTTCCAGGATTCGAGACACCTAGAGGATTAAATGCCCTTAAATCAGACATGAATAGTCAGCAAACAATATTTAATAATTTACTTAATTTAAACGTTAGACCTTATTATGTGATATGTGAACAGGAAAAACTAAATGGTAAGAAATAACGGTATATCTTAAATGAGATGATTTAACTCTAGAAATTACATATTGTGTGTGTGTGTGTGAGAATCCTCAATATCTTCTAATAGCAATTGAGAACTCATACTACGCTTGTCCTACAAAAATTCTATTCTCTATTCCACTGATGTTATTGTGCCAATTCAGAAAGTACCAATTTTTCACTGGACGGGGTGGGAGGACAGATGTGACGACAGATAACAGTTATAGCCGATGTCTTGATAAACTATAAAATCATATTTTTGTTTTGTTTCAATCACTATTTAATTTTCCATTGGATAATTGCATTTATATACATGATTCCTTAACAAATTTAGTGTCATTTCAGATAAATTTTTAACGGAAATGTTTGCCTACATATTTATTTAAAATGCAGGATAGCAGCATAATAGCAAATTAAAAGTACTTATTTACCACACCAATAAACGATTGTTCAATTTTTGACAATCATTTGATTTGCAATTACAATTCGCAATATTATAACAAAATTACATTGTCATAAAATGTTTTTTAAAAAATGGTGAAATTGTATGTTTTTTGACATTTTGGATAATTTTTTTCACCGATAAAATGAAAAATGACGGCTAAAATTCAGTTTGGGAACATAAAATTAAATCAAACTTAAAATTTGAGAACAACTTTTAAAATTATTTGAAATTTCACTTGGCAAAGGAAGTTGATGGCCTCTTCACAAACTCTGAATTAAATAATACAAAAATATTTCTCAAATAGACTTGAGATATAGTTGAATAATTATCATATATTCATATACAGTCAGACTCCAATTTAAAGAACTAATTCAATTCATTCTTTAACGAATTTTGCGATGTAACGAATTTTTCTCTTTTCCCAATCAAAATGAAGGGGGAAAAATATTTAACGAATACAAAACACTGAACTAATGAATTATTTCAGCAGTAGGAATATTTTGCTTCATTAGTTTGTATTGGAAAAAATTTGACTTTTTTTTTTCAGATGACCTATCCTTTTTTGTCCGGAACAAAAAAGATTTTTTTTGAAAGCAGCAAATTTCAACGGGAAATGGGAAGACATTGATAGATTTTATAGATGTAGATGAGTCATGAGTGTAACCTATCATGTGAGTTTTTAATAGGTCAGGAAATTCCATTCTAATTTCACCTCAATTTACAACGTATGGGATATTTTAAGATTTTTACTATTGTGATACACTTGATGACGGACTGTTTAAGTAAAGGAAATTGTTGATTGTCAGAATCAATGAATAACGATTAAAAAGCAGAAATTGATAATGAAACTTCTATCAAAACTGTTACAGTTTCTAATGCCTTACATTGTTTAGAATCTGTGAAAACATACCTATCTTTTATGCAATAGAATGTAAACAATGCAGTATTTTCTTTCTCTGCATACAGTTAAAATATAACTCTTTCAAGTCTGAAATCAAAAAAAGTTTCAAGCATCTCTCTGTTATATATATATAGTCATTATTTTAAAATTTCAAAAATTAACTGGTGTATAATAATTTACTACCAGTATTTTTAGCTGTTCAATAAAGCATGCGTAATTTCTAATTATGGATATTTTTTGTGTAGATGCTTATAGAATTTTGTTAACGTAAATGCAAAAAAATTAGTGTTTTGTTTGGACCCCGATATAACGAGTAACCCCGAATTAATGAACAAAATATTCTATCCAAATGAACTCGTTAAATCAGTCCGACTGTATATATATATATATAATTTATACTGTTTGTTTTTTATTTACTGATGTGATAAGAATAACATCAAATATTTGCGATAAATATAATGCTTGTCTTAAATTTGTTGAGATCAATAGAATAATCGAGTTTTGTTACCCACTTAATAATTTTAAAAAAGTGGATGAAAAAATAACGAGCAGAACTTATTACTATGAATTTAATTGTCATCTATAATTCCCAGATTCCTATTTTTTAAATCCTAACAAATGCATATACCGCAAAATTCGGCGTATAACGCGCATGCATACTTTCAAGCTGCAGTTTTTAATTTTTAGGCCTATTCACCGTGTATAACGCGCACTCTCTTCTTTTACGAAGAACCTTGAAGTGTACCTGCGTTATGCTCTTATGTTTTAACGTCATTTTATTCGAGGTATTATCCTAGGCTTTTGAAAAAATTGTATACTTCTAGAACTACAGCCTTTTACGTTCATAAGGGGGTGGAATGTCATTTCTTTTAAATAAACAGTATTTCAATCTATGTAGAAAAGTCTAATTTTTTTTATCTTCATCTCTCTTTATTTTATTTTTAAAGTTCTCATTTTTATACCCGGCGTATAACGCTCATCCATAAATTTCGATCTTATTCTCTCTTTGTGTTTAAACGTGCGTGTTATACGCCGGATTTTACGGTAATATTCCCGAATATGACTGAAAAAATTCAGCGTAGTTTATTTTTGATTTTCATCTCTTCCCTTTCACAAGAATCCTCCATATTTTTGTTTAATTTTTTTACTAATTCGAATTACTGCTGTAATTCGAATATATTACCACCACTTTTTAACACTCTTTCATAAGCTTCACCTGTATGTAACGGAATCTTTGAAATCGATTTTGAAACACTTTAAAAAGTCACATTAAGTCGAAATTTTGCTCACTTGTCCAGGACCGATGACAATACATTTAATAGTTTTGTTCCATTATCCTGATCAGGATCCTCAGGACTAACGATTTTACATTTTCAGATCCCATCCCGCATCTGGTGACTAATTCCAGATCCCCTTTCCAGATTTGTCGACTAATTCCAGGTTTGGAGACTAAAAGATTAAGTTATAATTTAGTTCGATTAACTATGAAGAGTGTTTTTTAAATTTTTTTTAAGCTGTAATTTATTGAAAAATTTTTACGCCGTGATAAACTTCGATTTCTTTAAATTTTCATGTTCAGCAATTTAATAATTTCTAAATGTTGTGTGAGAATGCATTCAATTGGGAATTTTCTTAGGATAATTAGAATAAGCTTGGATAAAAGCATAAACATTTCTTTAAAGATTCAACTTGATTCGTAATTTCAAAAAATTTGTCAACATGATTCATGCATTATCAAGTTTTGAAAGTTCTTGTAAAGTTAAATAAACATTAATACAAAAATTTTCAGATCTTGTTTATTTTCGTTCAACCTTAAACAATTCTAAATATTTTCCAGCCCAATTTTAGTTACAAATTCACTTTTTTTTATCAATATAAATATTGTAAATTTATTGAATCGATGCATATTTAAATCAAAAAACTAATTGAATAACGCAACCTTACTGAAGTTAAGTATTTTGAAGAGGAAAGAGAGCATAGTATATATTTTATAACTTTAAGTGCACTTTTTTATGTACTTAGAACCATGAAGCTAATAATCTTTAAAACAAGTTTAAGCAATACTAGATTTATTTATTTAGATCAAATATATTGAAGAGAAAATTTACTTGCAGGTTTCGTTAGTATCTGTGTCACCCCTGACACATAACTTTCAAAAAATACAGTAAATCGAGGAAAATTTCCTTATAAAGTTACTGTAGAATAGAAGGAAAACACACAAAAATAACTTTTCTGTCTTTCGAATGATTCATTACTTTTCTTAAGTGGAATAAATAATCCAAGAAATTATGCAGAAAATAGGATTTAACTATTTAGAATCAGGAGCATTTGGGAGTCTGAGTTTTATTTCGAGATTTTTCAAACTATTTATTATTAATTTAGCTTTTTTTTACATGTTTTGGGAAAGAACAAAATGGCGAAGAAAAATTTTCCCGGTTCTTTTTGCAATGTAACATTAAATTCTGTTATTTTAATAAAATTATTCCTTTATAAGCACAGAAGCAGGGACTCTTGAGGCATGGGCCAACTGGGTCCACGCCCAGGACCTAGGTCTCGGTAGGGACCTCGACTTTGTCTCAATAAGATCATGACCCAAATAGTTTTAATCCTCTGATGTTATTTTCAGGCATAATCTCCGAAAAACTGGAAATTTCGAACTCATTGCCTACTGGCAACAATGTCAAAATTGCCTTTTTATGTCAGATCTGTGTCCAGGCATAAGTATACCACTATACGCTATCATTACTCATTAATCAAAAGGCGGCAGTCAATTTGTGCCCAGGTTTGTGAGATTGTGCATCACACACATTTATCAGTTATGGTTACCGCTTATACGAGTATTTGGCAACGTATGTTATATACCGTCTATTTAATACTTTCTGTCTAGGCCAACCTCATACATCATTATTTAGGTGAAAGGCAACAGTTGGTTTATTCCCAGGTTTGTGAGATTGCGAGTCATGCGCATACATTTGTTACGATTATCGTTTGTACAAGTATTCTTCAACGTATGCCATTGCTGTCTCCTTAAAAGTGTCGTAAGTGGGGCCTATTTTTGCATAAGGGCCCAGGGCCTCAGGAACTTTTAAGATATTACTGCACAGAAAGTAGGTAAGCATTGGGTAAAAAAAATTATTCCAATTCTACATTTTAATAGGAGAATAAAGGGTTACTATGTTGCTATGGCTACAGAGATAGTAAAATTTTAATCGATCATGAGACTAAAGCGCTGAAAGTTTGAGAGAGAGAAGGTGAAGAAAATACAATTTTTTTCCCTTTATTTTCTATATGGGCTAATAGTTTTGCTATGTAATAGTTCAAGTAAGTTTTTTTAAAAAAAACAGTCGTTATTTATTTACATATTTTTTTTAATTAAAAATTTTGTATTTGAAAAAGAGCTTTACTTTGTCTTTTCTTTCTTCTTAAGGAGTTTAAAAAAGAGCTACAGATTAAATGAAAAATTGTAACGATCTCGTAAAAAAATATTAAAACTCGATGTAAACAATTATTATATCAAACATGAAAATATAATTTTTTTTTTTTATTTCTCTGAATCAAGATTTTCTATTAAACTTTTCAACCCCAAATCCAGTAATAGTATTTACTATCTGTAACATTCATATTATCTTTATCCTCTAATTTACAACAAACTCTTTCAACTTCAAATGCAGCGAATACTGTAAAATATCTGTATGTATCTATTTAAAAAAATCCCATTATAAGCAAGGATATTAATCCCAGGAATTTAGAACAATTAAAAATGCTGATTAGATATATAAATCTAATTAAAATTTATAATGATATTTCATTTGTAAATTTTTGAAGTAGAGTTTTGGGATTTCAAAATCAAACAATTACTGTCTTTTCATTTTTAAATTCAAATAAGTCTATTTATAAGAAGAGAATAGGGAACTGTTAATGCAGTGAGATTTTGTATGAATTATGTATGATAAGTCGGCCAATTAACGAATATTTTGGGGTAAAATTATTAAAGATTCCTGCTATTGAAATTTAATATTAATAATAAAACGTACATTGGAAAAAAATTGTAAGATAAAATTGTATAGGAGCTCTTAGTCACAGTTCCCCTTATTCAAAATTGCATTGAGATATCGAAGCTGAAAACCACTTTTTTGTTGATTTTAAATGCAATTATGTATATTGTTTTCTTCCAGATTCTTTCTCTTCTTAAGAAGATAGTTTTTAAAGAAAATACGAATGTGGCAATAATAGGATTCAGTATATCCTAAATCAATGTGAATTGAAAAAAATTTCCTCTAAATCAGGGTGATCAACCCGCGGCACGCGTGCCACCTTGTGGCATGGTGGAGTTGTAACAGCGGCACGCGAAGACTTACAGAAAATTTTTGAGAAATTTGAATACATAATAATAAAAATAATAATTTTCTACAATTTTATTGAAATGGGGTTGTTTCAGACAAAAACCTCAAAATTTGTATCAAAATATGTTCGTGGATAAATGTTTTCTGCTGTGAACATAATAAAATAAATATCCCTCATAACTATAGCTGATGTGCACCTCTAATAACCTAATTTTGTTAGCATCTGCAAAAATTAATCCTAATACAGATGACTTGGTAAAAAAAATAGTAATTCAAAAGCCACATTAAGTACTGAGCGTTTAATAATTATTTTGAATTAAACGATTCAAGTAACTCATTTTTATTTTATACCTAACCTAATTGTAAAAAGTTTATTATATATAGAGTTGCATTTAAAAATGTGCTATTTGCGTAAGAATTCCGTAATAAGCCTATAAGTAACATTTTTTTTATATGTTTCTATATTTGTTTGTTGGAAAAATTGGAAGTGGCACGTATAATTATTTTTTATCAAATAGTGGCACTCTTACCAAAAAGGTTGGCCACCCCTGCTCTAAATGATTGATTGGTCATTAATGTCACATTCAGGAGAGCAACGCTTAGGACTATTGCCGATGTACCTCATAATTATGAATCACGGTTAAACGCGACATCTGAAACTTTCTCATCACGCCACAGCTTTGAGCCTCGGCAGATTTAAAGCTGTCTTCGTCAAACGTATGAGAGCCTAAACTAAATACGGATCACCTTTTCAGATAAAAAAATTCCTAAATTTTCATGGAAAATTTGAAGCATTAAAATTCATAGTTGCTTATAATATGTTGTTTCTAAAATTTCGAAACATTCTATGAATAATTGATTTTTCCTCTTAACACGTATAAGAATTGCTGCTTTAGCATAACAGCATAGGAGAAAAAAAGGCGAAATACATTTTATAACAGAAAAAATGTGTCAGCTTGGATACAACTGAGTAGTATGAAAAAATATAAGTGATTGGTAATCTATCTCTATAGGATGGCGAAGCCAGAGTAAAATATTAATGATGGATAATTTTTATGTTTGAAATAATCTGAATTCGTGCGTGTCCCATTTTTAAATATTTAATGAAGACAGCTTTAATTCGAATGCCAGATGATATGTTGTCAATGAGAAAACTTGGAGAATAAAATTAAACACAAGAGGTCATTATGGAGGAATCTTCAAAGGAAGGCACTGGCCCACGAGGGGCTGTCTTGAAAGATATGATAATGAAGACAGAGCCTTAACATGTAAATGTCTCAACATGGTGCCTTATTAGTGGCAATCATGGACGTCTTAAGGCATGGGAAAACTGGGTCCGGGCCCAGGATTTTGCCCTCGGGGGGAGGGCCACTTTTCATTCTCACTTCAGTCTAAATAAGATCATGATTCGGATAATTTTGATGGCCAAATATTATTCCCGTACATATTCTCCGAAAAACAGGGAATTTCAAACTGCAGGTCAACAGGCAAAAGTGATTAAACCATGCTTGTCTAAAGTGCGGCCCAAATGAACATTATGAAAATATTTAAATTTACACATTTTTATTTTAAAAAAAGTAATGTTTGCAATATGTTTCGTATACAATCGATTCGTTGATTTTTATTTTGAAATAAAAATTTAAATAAAAACATCTTAGTATGCTATAAAAATTTACGTCAAAAAGTTCAGAAAAAGAGACCATCGAACTGTGCAATTTAAACGACGATGAAAAGGTTTTTCTTATCTATGAAAAATTTATTAACTATCATAACCGATGGAGCACCTGCCATGGTTGGTAAAAATGGGGGACTCCTTAAAATGGTTAATAGTGAAGCCGTCGCTGCCGGCAATACGATCTTAATGGCATATTATTGTATTGTACTTCAGGGCAATTTATGTGGAAAAATATTAAAAATTTAAATTGTATTAGCGTTGTTATATAAAAACCATTAACTTTATAAGAGCAAAAGGACGTAATCATTGACGATTTTAAGAGTTTCTTAAGGTAATGGGCACTGAATTTCCAGATGTTATTTATTATAAAGAAGTAAAATGTGCTCAGTAAGGGGAAAATGCTCAAAAGATTTTACGATTTGAGAACTTAAGTACAATTATTTATAGAAACAAAAGAGAAACCTGTGACTGAATTTGAAGACGAAGATTGGGTTTTAGATTTACTTTATTCAATAGACTTAACAGAGCATTTGAATGATTTAAATTTAACTTCAAGGAAAAAAGCAATTTATTAATAATATGTTCAAAACAATAACATCGTTCTAAAGAAAGTTAAACTTTTGGCACAATCAAATAAAAGTTTGACACATCTCACTACTTTGGCTGCGCACGAAACAATAAGTTGCACAATATATGTAAAATATTCTGCATTAATTTTTGATTTAATTCAAGAATTTGGAAGAAGATTTCAAGATTTTCGAATAAAGTATTTCAGTATATTTTCTACCCCGTTTTCTCTAAAAATAAATAAACTACCTTCAAATACAATGCATTGAACTGCAAAGTGACATTCAACTGGAAGAAAAATTTGAGAATGTTTCTTTATACTGGAGTTTTATAAAGTTTACATACTCCAAGATAAATGTCCTCATTTTCACAGTTATGCTTTATTAATGTCTTCAACTTTTGGTAGTACCTATATTTGTGAGCAATTATTTTCAAGAATGAGGCATACAAAAAACAAAAATAGGACAAAGATCACTGACAAACATCTTGAAAAATGCACTAAGAATTGCCATTTCGTCTATTGAACCTGATATCGGTTTTCTTGTCCAAAACAAAAGCAAATTCATCCATCTCATTTTTTTTTCATTGAGAACATTTATAAACCCCGTGCACCACACAATGTATGTTGGAGACTTACAACACAAAGAAGGAAAGATTACGACACAAATATCCATGCCTTCTCCGGGATTCGGACCCAGACCTTACGGCATCGTAGTCAGCATTTCTAACCACTATACAGGATGGGTGGCATCCATCTCATTAACTTGATTTTTTTCCGTATGTATGAAATCCAAATTAAATGTAAATCAAACTTTCACAAATTTAAAATAAATATGTACCTTTTCATGTTTAATTCAAATTAAAGAAATTTATAATAACAAGACGTTATAATTTATTTTGATAAAATTACATAAGGTTTATTTTTATTTCAATTTGTTAGAAAAATATTATATGTGCGGCCTAGAGAATTTTTTTTTTTTTTGCAATGCGGCCCACAAGAGGTCATAGTTCAGAACGCTTATGGGTTAGTCTGTATTATTATGTGATGGCCGTTGCCCATACCTAAGCCTTGGCTTCATATCATAAACAATCATTCAGCTCATTTAGACGAAATGCTGTTATCGGTCGAGCCGGTTTGTGCCTAGGCTTTTGAACTTGCGAGTCTCATTTGTTTTAAATTACATATGTACGAGTATGTGACTGTGCATGATATATACTATTTACTTTTAAAGATCACAGGTAGGGCCTACTTTTGCATAGGGCTCTGGGCCTCAATAAATATTAAGATTTCTCTGTGCCCAAGGCCGCAGAAAGTCTTAAAACGTCTCTGGTAGCAGTAGGATTGAAATTTACAAGAAAGAAAAAACGCCGGCAACGAGATTGTGATTATGACCATTCGGTTACAAAGACTGCATACTCTTCTAAGAAATAATAAATTAAAATTAATTTTTAAAAAAAGTTACAAACGTAAGGATATATAACGAATTTCAGTTCTACAATTATAATTTTTTTATTACATTAGTAAACTGTACTTGTCATTTGAATGATGTATAGTTTACCTTTTACTTAAAGGAATATTCTAAAATTGATATTTTCTTCTGTTATTAATAAACTTTGGATTACTGAAATAACAAGATTAAGATGAAAAATATTTTATTTCTTCTGAAAAATGCATGCTTGTAAGGGGAAAAAATTATCACAGGAATTATACGTTGATAATTTTATCTTAACATGAAAATAATACTTTTTAAACTTTTGGATGTGATATTTTCTATTTAGTGATTTGGTATTAATCTATTTCATAGTAGAACTCTCTCTCATAACCATCACGTATTATTTTTACTAGTATTTTGTAACCTATTTTGAATAACAAATACTTTACAAATACCGTGCGTGCGTTTCTTGTTCATTACATAGAATTTGTCATACGCTTAGCCACTTTTGCCATCAATACTCATTTTCATTGTCCATTTCATATATAAATCTCGAAACAACGTACTAGAGTCTCAATTAAGAGTACATTCATTAATCTAGCGGAAACCGCGAGGAATTTAGTCGCTGCTCAGGATTTACACCCTCCAATCGAAACGACCTTCCCCACCCCACTGACATGTACCACTAGGAGTGGCTAGCTGCCCTAGTAAAAAAGGTGCCCCCTCCAAAATACAACCCCCCCCCCATCAACACTGAAAAGCCGGGCTTTACTTCTACACATGTACGTCGGTTGTTATTCACATGTTAGCAGCAGTACAATGCCATCACAATCAGTTGTTCATTTTGCCAACCATTTCTATTTTATAGACTCACTTCCAACACTACTTCCACTTTTGTTGTTAATTTTTTTGATCCCCCTTCCTTCGTCTTTTCCTTTCCCCAGTCACTTGTGGCATTGCCAAACCTAAATCCGGTCCGAAATGGTTACATTCGGATTGTAAGAAAAGGCAAAAAGAATGATATCGGTAGAATTGATAAAAACGAGAAAGCGGAAGGGAGACCATGCCCTAGCAGGGTTCGATACATTATAATCCAATCACGATAACCTAAGGGATGTATTTTTTGAATCGATGAATGAATACATATATATTTATATATGTATGTCTATGTGTTGGAGGTTAAAGGACTTTGTATTTCTCCAGGAAAGGGGAGGGGGTGAAAGTGATGGAGATTTGGCACTAAGTTCCCGAAAATAAGTACCTAAGTTGACGGGTGACCCTTGCAGTAAAAAGCACTTCGTCCAGTGTTTGGATTAAGATTGTCAAGCGGTCAAGATTTCCATAATAATGCAACCCACAATTGAGGATCGTATTTCAAACTGGACCACCCCCGAGTGATTGACACTTAGAATTTTAATGCAGTGGATAGTCAAAATTGAATTTGGTGTCCTTTTCTAACTCTAAAAGATAGAAAAAAGATTTCGAAGTTCATTACTCTCATTTTGGATTTGAAAGTAGACTTCATATTTATTTATAATGTGGTACATAAATTAGTTGGATTTATATTAGAAAAAAGTGGATCCATAGGAAAAGGACTCAGATATAAATAAAAATAATTATTGCTAAGCAAAGAGGAGGGGAGGGAAACTGTAATAATCTAGATTAGTGATTTCTCAACCTTCAATCACGAGCTACTAATAGATCGCGTTTACACGTTGATGTTATTAAAAAGCAAGTAATGTAAAAAAAAATATATATATATATTGAAGTCGATTCCTACTTAGGTCAACAAAGAAAAATTTAATTTGATTACTTTTTATTAAGTAACTGCAATTAATGTAGATATGTATATACATATGACAGAATCACAATACCAAGTGATAAAATTTCTTCAATTTTTCTTTCACAAGTTTTATTTTCCATTTTGTTCCTTCCTTGACTCAGACTAGAACCCAGAATGAACAAAAATCTGAAAAAGAAATAATTTTTTTCTGAATCTACATGCTTCTCCACTGACGGTATTTATTCTTAAGCTTATACTTTGCTAAATATCTTATATAAGAGAGAAATTTTTCTCCCATATAAAACTAAAATTAATTCATGTAATTCAATTATGTATTATTGTGGCGAAGATCAAATTTCAAACTCTATCAATCATATAAAGAATCTGATATCGTTAACTTCATCAAAATACAACGAATTAAATGGGCAGATCACGTTGTCAGAATGAACGAAGACCGCATCATTAAAAAAGTCTTCAATGCTCAACCAATTGGCATATGAAGATAGGGCAGGCTAAACTTAGATGGATTGAGGGCCTAAAAAAAGATCTCTTAGTTTTGAGAACTAAGAATTGAAGAACACTAGCAGGAGGAAGGCTAGTCTGGAAAAGGCTTCTTGAGAAGGCCAAGGTCCACCGTGGGCTCTCGAGCCACAGAGGACGGAATTAATGAATTAATACTTGAAAAAACTGTATTAACATCAAGTGTCATTCATTATAAGTTTAAAAAATGTATTTGAACTTGAGTGGATGAATAAAAAGTATTTTTTTAATAATTGAAAATTTGAACAAAATATATAAATATGTGTAAGGAAAGTGTGAACTATATAGGAGTTAAATAAGTACAGAAAAACTCCTTGATAAATATTTGTACCACTGTATTCGAATGGTAACAGCTGCCTACTCTCCCAATATTAAAAAACTTGCTGATCACAAAAAAAGAGTTCCATCCTTCGTATTAAAATGAGTAAGTCTGATAAAAAAAGTCTGATTTTACATTTGCTATTAATTGCATATTACAATTAAGGGCCTTTCTTATGTATAATCCAATTTCAGTTTCTTTTTGTTGTAAACAGTTTGATTAAAATTACTTTCATATTTAAGAAAAATAAGAGTTTACAGGCAATAAAATCTTTTTTTCTTTGAAAAAAAAGGGGGGGGGGGTAATTCTTTTGGTTGGTGTCTCATAGTGTGGGATTTAAAAATGGTACTGTAGCTCAGAAGTTTTATAAATTTGGCGACCTTGGATGCTATAGATTGTTGAACTGAATTCGAAGTAATGCTTAAAATTTTTTATAACTTGGATAAGAGGGGAAAAAAGCGAACCGAATTTTAAGTTGCGATTAAAATTTTCTGTAACATTATTTACAATTCTTTTTCTTAAAAGTTTTTCTAACAAAGACAAATCAATCAAATCCAAAAAATTTTCATAAAAAAATGTTATTTTTACTAGTCTAAAATATTACACAAAAGTGAAAGCAATACTTCGATTAAAAAAAGATATTTATTTTTATATTTTTAATGAGTATCAAATAAAGTTCATTCTGAAAATTTTAATTTAGTTTTTAAAAATTATAAATCATTAATTTTTTTAATTTTAGTGGATTTTATGCTATAAATACAAATATCGATAGTTTTAGTTGAATGCAATCGAAATATATCAAAAGCGATTAGTCCTTGAGGCAATATTCTAATTAAATGTATTTTTCCGTATTAATTCTGCATTTTTCTTTACAAGTTTTATCGCTTTACACTAAGATTTCCTCTATTTTTAGCGATCAAATTTTTTTTATCATTGCAAGCTATGTACTAGTAAAGATCTAATTTTTGTTTTGTTTTGATGGACGCTGATTAAAATAAATCTTTTTGACTGGAAGAAATTAAAATCAGAAAAAGGTATAGTATTTTTAAAGATCTTTACCAATTAATACTTTTGTCTTGCAGAGCTTTATGTGAGTGTCAATAAAATTAAACGAAAGCCTTTTTTAAGAACTCTTAATAGACATTAACCATCTTCATAAAATCTCTGGTTCATTTATCTGACATAATTTTACTCACGAGCTTATCGTGCTATTAGTATTTGCTGTAATTGTTACATCATAAGTGAAAAAATATTTCTGTTTAAAAAAAATTCTCAAGGCAGCTCATATATTTGAATTTTTGACAGTTTAATTAAAAATTACGGCAATTAATTAAATGGTGTTATAATTTTCTGACTATGGTTGAATATTGAATTAGTTGATATTTTTGCCAAGGATAAAATTTTTAAAAATAAATAATACTCATACCTATTTCAGTTTTCTTTATTATATAAATCGAGTTTATTATTTTCGAATAATACAAATAGAATAATGAGAATAAATAACAGCATCCCACAATTCGAACAAAGTTTTAAATGACAAATATTTTTTCCAAAATAAATGAAATCGTTTTATAAGAATTCTAAACAGAAATTCACAGAAAAAATATTTTTCACAAACATTATTGAAAACTGAACTATATCTGTCAAAATTTAATGAAATTAGTTTTAAAGGGAGAATATTCAATCCAGTAAAGCGAAATCCCTATGTTGAGTACATCGGAACTATTTTACTTTAAAATGTTATGAACATTACTATCCTGTGGCTTTACAATGTCATTAGTTATCCTTAATATATATTGAGTGTATAACCGTCAGACAATAAAAAATACGAGCTTGTTTTGAAATTTTTTTACAAAGCGACGATCTTAAATACCTAAAACTCATAAACTACTTTACAGCATAACACTTCAATAAAATATCTTTATTGCTGGGTATCACATTACACCAGAACCCATCATGTCGAAACCGATATCGCACAAGCAACAATACCACACAAGCTTTATCAGCAATAAAAATTTACTTTCCTCCTAATGCGAAACATGAGCCTGTACCTTTAATATTCACCTTATTTTTTGACAAAAATATACTTCCATCGAGTTGAAGAATATAAAAAAACATCTTCCAAGCAAACACGACCCCCACAAGGAACATCCCTTGATTCTTTGGTGAAGATCTAATTTATGGATGTTGACGAGAAACTTCAGGACATCCAGGTATGGGGAAGAAAAGTTCCACATAGAAGGCGTGCTCTTGTGGTATACCGAATATACACCTTATAAGCAGAGGCGTGAGACTATCAAAAAAGGTGGAACGATTATGGATTGAAAAGTGTTCCTTTTTTTGTGTGTATTTTTTTGCTTGGTACCCAATAGGGCCTGGCCGGTGGCAGAGGTAGGTGCGGTAGAGACAACCCCTCTCTAGAAAAAGGTAGGAGGATCACGAAAAACCACACCAAATAGCCAGTCACAAAAACTCTCGTTCCCCAAGGCTTGGTTCTTTATTTTGAGCAAAATGGAAGATTTATGAGATTGCTGGAGGTAAACTTTTTTGCAGGATGTTTTGTAGGTTTGGTAAAGGGCAGTTGATATATATATGTATATGACCAACATTGCTTTTGTATGCATGCGATTTCAATGCTATAATTTCATTGAAAAACAAGAACAAATAAGTTCATCTCGTGAGACTTAGGAATACATTCGATTAAGTTTTAGTGTTTGCAAAAATCTGAAATTTTTTTTCAAAACCAGGTTTTCGATTATGTATAAGGCGAAAACCGGTTGTTGATATGAGGATTGTGAATAATAAATTAGAATTGTTCTGATTAGGGTTGATCTTTATTCTCTAACCCCAAATACCAATAAAAGCGACAGTATGTTTATTACAAGTACTTCACAAAATAATTGTAAGAAGACAAAATTATTTATCACTTGACAAAAAATAAATAACTTTCGGACTTTCAGGAAGACCGGAGTTTTATGCTTAAATAAATTTCAGCCTTATGTTTGTAAGTTCTATATATATATATATATATATATATATAAATACTTTTAATGCTGTTGTTACGATAATAAGACTCTCCGTACGTTGTAATGAAAATAAACCATTTTCAGGATAGAATAATATTTAGAATTTAATGCCATATTCTAATATATACACAACACATTTCCAATGATAAAATGCGAGTAAAATGTTTAAAGAAGATAATCAATAGAGAGAAAGAGGGATTTCGTTAAATAAGAAATTGCTGAAAAGAATTTTTTTTCTCGCTAGAAATGTGGGTTAAATAGACGCAAGTGGTCTAAGATGAATACTCAAATAAAAAAAAAATTAAAACTTACTTTTCATTTTAATAAAAATAAGATTAGTTTATTTTTTTAAAAAAATTAAGCATATTTAAACCTTTAATAAAACCAAAGAAATTTTTAACAAAACTGATGTTGAAATCGATATTTTAAATATGAAATCAATGATAATATTGAATTACAAGAGAGCTGATGAAAACATCTTTTCTGCAAAAAAGGTGTATTTTTAACCTAGTTTTATAAATGTAAGATAGTTTTTTTTTTTCAATTTCACAGCAACAAAAGCTTAGTGAATATTTTGAACTTATTCCAGCTTTAATATATAAACAATTTGTCAGTTTTGTAGTTTTTTTATATTTCAGCAAATACAGGATACCCCCAAAATATCGCGCAAAGTCTTTCATTTCTCGTTGGGAGTACATAAAAAATGCCCGAAGAACAGTGGCACACACAGGAATTTTTCAGGGGGTCCACCATTTTCATATAATACCCCAATACACCGCCAAGCCTATTCTTTTAATTTTGCCGATTGTGGGGAACAGAAATAAGTAAAAAATAAATTATTGAGAAAATAATGAACATTGATTAATAAAATTAATTATTAATAACAAATACTTAATTAAATTTTGCGTACCATTCACATAGGATTCTAATCAATCAAAAAAAATTAAGGGTGACAGGGGGTTGCGGATCCGGGGACCCCTCCTCCCCTTGTATGTGCAACTTCAAGAACCATACCTGTACGGTCCATAACTTATGAGAAAAATGCTGTAAATGAGAATGAGTGGGGGATGATGTATAATGGTTCATGATAGGACTCCAGCGTATTTCTGTGCCCTTGTACGTGATTGGATGGGCATATTACGGCCATTGGATCGGACATATGGTGCCGATGCTATAGCCACCACGATCACCAGATCTCATACAGTTGAATTTTTTCCCTTTGGAGTAATACCAATGAATTGTTGTTTTAACACGTAGTGACCACACAAAAACGAAGTGACTCGTCAGCATGCTGCATGTACTTCAATGAACACCACGCTGTTGCGACGTAGGCACTTATTTCTTTCACAGCACGCTCAAACCTATATCGATATACACGGTGAAAACTTTGAACATTCGACTTGTTAAATATTTACAAATACTGCTGTTGATGTGTCCAATACGGCTGTGACGTCATTCTTTGTTTTTCCCATTTTTCTCTTGGACTATGGCTCGTACAAGTACAGTTATTTAGGAATTTTTTATGAACCCCCAACTAGGAACCTGACGGTGCAGAGTTGGCTGTTTAAATTAATGCGAAGTCTTACATATGTTCCAAACAATTAAGCTAAAAGGCTAATGCTAAAGTAATTAATTTGATCAATAAACAGTATTCCTTTGTCAATGGCCTTTAGGATCTTGTTTAACCTCATGAGTCTCAAAATGATTAGCACAACAGCACACGCCCATACACAGATACATAGAGAAATAGAGAGGGATAAATAGAGATTTCTCATTTCTTAAAGATTAATTATTTTGATGTTGAAATTACTATTCGATAATGTAGTAATGTTGCTGATCATTCTTCCTCCACATTTCTCCATTTTAAAAAGCATACATTTGCATGACACAACTTTCAAAAGAAAAACAGTTAAACTATTAATCAAACCATTCCCATGTATGCCTTACATCACCGGAGTAGGTCACGGCAACATAGCATTCTCATACACAATCACAATCACATGATACATTTTGCCCTTTCTCAAGTGAGAACTTGCAAAAGAGCAATTCCTTGCTCCTTCACCGAACCTTGTAATGGCAACAAAGGAAACAAAGAAGAATCTCAAGAGGTCCGAGTTTTTACTTTCGGCAAAGAACACCTCTGCGGTTACACGGACCATTGGCTATTCCACTACTGCGTGAAATGATTCAAAGAATGGAAGAAGAAAGGTCCAGCCGAATGGTAAAAGATGGCAGAAAGAGGCAGGTACCATGACCGATGAGGACATGAAACTGTGTCCCCTCACTCCTTGTTTCGGTCTTTGATCTTCTATTAGGTACGCTGAGGTACCCCGAGTGTTGGTGCATTATGCACGGTTGTACTGACTTGTGTACTGCGTGTTGATTTGCACGCTCCACTCGCAACGAATGAATTAGACATGGTTACTTTCAAGCATTGGAGACGGTTGTCTGCGAGGAGCAAAGGTACCGCCTTGTATCGGATTTCACCTGTAAAAGATTTGAGTTATTAAGACGTGAAGGAGGGCATTGTGTGAAGATGTACACCTTTTTTTTGCTGCAGTTTGTAGCTTGATTCAGAAAAGTGTCTTGGACTTTCAATATAGAATGCATAATATGAGAAGTTCAAAGAGTTTCCTGTTAGAAAGCTCTCTATATAAAGCTCTATTTTCCAAATTGGGAAGATGATACAGTTAAGCTACTTAAATTTTGAATTGATTTATTTTTATTTATCAGTACTATTCTCTAACACATAAAATCCTCATATATGTCCAAGTGTGATAATTACCAGTGACCTTATGTATTTGTATTAACACTTATTTTGATAATTTGTAAGGTTTATAATTAATCTCTTTTAATTGCTTATTAAAAGTTAAGCAATTCGCACTCCAATGCCACCGTTTTCCACGTAGGCGCGCGTGTGATATATTGGGAGGGGGGGGAATAAAATAAGCAGATCCTCTGAAATAAGTAAATCCTTCGCAAACACAGTCAAGATCCTTTTATTTCCAAAACCTTTGGAATAATTTTTTGGATAGCAGTGCACGGAAAAGATCGTACTGCGGGAAGACGTATATATACGTTCAGAAAATTAATGCTTTGGTTGAGCGAGACGTTTAAATAGATCGGTGGCACTTAAAAGATTGAATTCATACAGTAGATTTAACGTCAAATGATAGTATTAATGAATGCAATATATTTTTGTTGTATGGAGGGGGGGGGATGCTATAAAAGTTATGATTGAATATTGGGTGACGAATATTGAAAGTTTGAGAAGCACTGCTTTAAAAAGTTAAAAAAAAACGTTTTATGCTTCTGAAAATTGAAAAATTCATAACTTTTTGAAAATTAAAGAAAATATTTTAAAAATTCTATAAAGTACAGTAAAATGTCTCGTTTTAACAAAATCACGTCTTAAAATGAAAAAAAAATCTTTTATAATAAGAAAATCTTAAAATCCCACGGTAAATACCGACAAGGACACTTTAATTCAATGATCCAGAAAAAAATTATTCATCCAGCTAACCTTCGCATCCGCAATTGTTCATCACTTCTCGAAAATGTATAAAAAATGAATTGAACAATGTTACGCAACATCGCAAGTAACAAAATTGGACATATCCAGGTACTCTATACGAGAGGGAAAGGTACTTTTGTAGAGTGTTAGTCTTTTAATAAGTCGTTCGACAGCACATGCTTCCAAACGGGCTATTCAAATCAATGAACCCCTCCTAAGCAAAGAAAAAAAATTGAGCTTCATATTCGGTAAAAGGATAAATAAAAAAAAGAGCAAGTCCCCAAGGAAAAGGCGAGGCAAAAAAAAGTTGACGCTGTATGACATCACCTTTAGACGTACCTGTCAAAAATCTTTTTCCCCACCCCAATTTTGAATCTCCCGATCTTCTGAAGCAATTGCTGTCAACCATGTTTGCATCCGTCTAAGAAAGTAACCGTACACCTTGAAACTAACTCCGTCGTGTCACCATGACGACAGTTTGTTTTGCGTTGCAAGTGGTGAGTTACAAGACAGATTATGAAGGCTTCTGCTTTATTGTTGCTCAACTATTGAAAGCATTGAAGAGTTTGTTTGCAATGTTAAAAAAAGAAGAAGATTTTTTTATATACCTTCACCCTGTGGATCCTCCATAAGTGTTAGATTTGGCAGAAAATGAGCGATTTGACATGTTTTGTGTGTCAGTGTGCGTCATCTTACACAGAGGCGCATGTAGTTAGGTCTGTGGGAGATTTATGAATTGGAGCATAATTTTGTGTTAAGGAGAAGAAAAAAAAATTTTGTATATTTTACTTTGTATTTCTTCAGTAAAATATTGTTTTCGGGAAATTCTATCATTTTTTTGTTTTGTTATTTAAATATCCCCTAACAAACTTTATGAAAATAAAATGTACTAGGAGCGAGAAGAGTATTTCAAATTTGTGTTAGTAGCCGATGCTTTTTTCAAGGTCTTCTGTACTAACACTCTCACTGATTTTTTTTTCATGATTTTTATTATTCAATGAATATATATTGGCTTTTTATTATAAAATATGGTTTTCCCTTACGTATTTTTTTCAGATTTACATATATAAAAAGTTATCCAACTACTTGCGACAATTTTTTTAAAAAAATGGAGACATGGGGATTTTTGTTTTTGTTGTTTTTAGATTTGCTTAGTACTTTTAAGAAAAATATGCTAAAATTAAGAATAGAAAAGAAGTTATTATTTATAAAATGGGAAAAAATGTTTAAAAATTAACAAAAAAATAACATAAACGCGGCTCATTCTGTACCAAAAGTTCATAAACAGATTTTTAATTTTCCAATTCTGAGGTGTTGCTATGTTATTCATTTTTAAAATGACCTTCAGTATAAGAGATATTTTAATTTCTACAAAAAGTAGAACACTTTATCTTTGTTATTACATGAAATTGCTTAAAAAAATAATGGTTATTATCATATAAGGGGCTGCAAATTTTGTAATAAAACAGTGATTGATAAATCTGAAGGTTAAAACACTTCTACTATTATACAAAACATACACAAAAAATTTTAATTAATTATTTACAAAACTTTTTGAGCAATCGTGGTCCCTAATTGAGAATTTTGAAAAAACAATACTGCAAGTAAAACGCCTTTTAAAGTATGACATCTTGTTTAAAGTAATAACAACTGCTTTTACTAAAACACTTGTAGTTTTTGTTCTAGTGAACGGAAAGTAATAAGCTTGGTATATTTATAAAGCTAATAAGATAGTCTATAAAATAAAATCATAAATTTTTTTTTGTCGATTTTTGGCAAAATTCACAATGTTAGGGTAGTCGGATACCTTAAGTTGAATAGGACTCGAGTTAGCTATTTTTCTTTGTGTTTAAAAAATAGTTATTATTTATTTACTTAGAATTTAGGGTTAAAAACAATGCGTTGTTAAAACAGCACATCGAAGAAATGAATGTACAATGATCTTTAAAGGGAGTTTTGTAAATGAGGCGTATATAAAAAATGAGTTCTATGTCTAACTAAACAGTTTCCTAGTAATAAATTTCTTAGAAATTGTGAAACAAACAATTAATAATTTTGCCAATTAAATTATACATCTTCCAGGACTACACATTATCGATATTTTTACTTAATTTCGATATCAATTTTAATTTTATAATCTATTAATAATCATTCACTGTATACTTTATTGAGTGATTCACACACATAAAAAAATTTAAAAATAGGGTAAAGGAATAAAATTTTTAAAAAAATCATTTATAGAAAGAAATATTTTTAAAAATCCACACAAAAATGCTTATCGTAAATCAGAGGAACTATTCTGCCTTAAAAATAAATATGAGATTCCCCCTACCCCCTTAAAAAAAGAAGAAAATTTATTTTTAATCAATCATTCTCTCAAAATTTGATGATATTTGTTTTCCACTTTTATAAAAAAAAACATTTTTTTTAAAAAAAAGTTTTAATTTTGATGAAAAACAATATACTGCTCATATTTTTCTCCTCTTGGTAATATTATATTAGTTTCTCAATATAGTATTATCAGAAATGTGCCGTATAATATATTTCCTTTACCAAAATACAGATTTTAACACACTAACAAAATCAAAACGTATTAACTCCGAACCCTTTATGTACTAGAACACGCACATGCAACATACTTTCGTAGATTAAATTTTTTGTAACATAAAGTTATACTTCATATTCTCGTATTTCTTGTTACTTAATACTAGTATAAAGTTTCATGTATTATATATCAGTATCTAATACAATATTTTTAAAGAAAAGAAGGAATAAAAAAAGGAAAAAAGTCCCATATATGCGCGGAGATTCATATTGCGTGCTTTTTTTTTTTTATTCTCTCCCAATGTTACAGAAAGGTTTATATCTCAGTGAAAGTTTTGTTACCCCTACGGGGGTGTATGGAACAAAAGATTCAGAGAGGGGAGATGTAGCAAAGGATATGTCGGTCCAGGTGCTACTATATGGTGAGCATTTGTTGCAGCTTTTATGAGCGCTCTTACCCCACTTGAGTTGAGGTTCCAACCAACTGTTAACTAAAATCCTACTCCAGTAATAAAATATACATCTAAAAAATTCTATAGGATATATGAAATTAAAAATGGGTGTTGATGTTTGTAAAGTTTCATTCTAGGAATAAATTAGAACGTTTTTTTACAGCAAATGTCAGCTTTTCAAATGAACGTTACATTCTTTTAAAGTTAATTATAATTAATACATAATTTATCATGGGCAATAAAATGGGTATATCATGGGCATTTTTTTGTTTCTTTTCCTTATTTGCATAGAAAGTTCATTTTTCTAATTGTGATGCATCATACATACAATTGACATTGCCCCCTTTAATATTCGTAAATCATTTTACAAGAAGATTATGAAAGAAATAATGGTGAAGAGTCTTGGAATCAAGAATATCTCATTTCAAATAAAGGGAGCTTATCAAAGAAATTTTTTACAACCATTAATAAGAGACTGTCCTGCCATCATTTTTATACTAATTACAAAATAACCAAATTTCTGAACGGTCATGGTAACTTTAAAAGCTACTTGAACAAATTTAATTTAGTTCCGTCATCTCCCTGTGATTGTGATATTGGTGACGAGGAAAATGAAGAACATGTGCGCCTTCTGTGTTCCAAGTTTGAAAGAGAACGAAATATTCTAAGATTGGCTTTCAAGGGATTAACTGGATATCGAGGGGTAAACTGGCCACCGAATCTTCAGCAACTTCTTTCCACCAGAAGTGCTTTTAAAAAGTTCTGGGAATTTGCTGTAAATATTCGTAATCCTTCATAACCTCAGAGAAATTTTTTCCTTCCTTCCTTTGTAATGTGTGATTAATACTTACTTCTGTGAGCCCCATGTGATACTTACGGGATTTTACAATTGTTTTTAATATAAAAAAAAATAGTAATTATATTCAATTCATAAAATAATTTTAATCAACAAACCATAAATAACATTTTGTCTCAAAAGAGAACCATTTAAAATAATATTATATTATTTTGAGTTATCCTTTCTGATGCTGATAAACTTCCGCCGTGTGCAGGGGCACACTAAATATGCAAAGACTCAATCCTCACGTTGACGTTGTGTGGATGCTTAGAGAGTGAGGTGCTAACCCCGGTGCCTCATTTTCACTTCACTGAGGTCCGATGCCAATAGATTTGGTGTTGCTTTGAAATACAGTATTAACAACCAATCAACATATTAAATTCCCTTATTTATGTACATACGGTTTCGCATCTTCAGAGCTCAGGTGTCTCCCTCTGGAGAGGAAACTGGATATCAAAATTACTTGCTGCGATTGATAATCCACCTATTAGTGCCGCACTAAAAATGATTCAAGCTTCTGGGGAACTTCATCATCAGTTCATCTGCACTTCATCTTCACTTCATCTGCAGTTGTAAAAACATCAATCCGCAGCCTCATTAGAAAGTTTAAAAAATGTACATACGGTTTTGATTTTTTTTATTTATGTCTCTCTCTAAAGCAATGCAAGGGCCATTGGTGACAAACCTCGTAATTTTGAACCTCGTTCAAGTGACGAGGATGAACTTTAGCTGGCTTTCAACTTTCCACAATTGGCCAACGTAAGGACTTTGAGCGAAGAGAGATTTAACTTGCATCAGTCCCTCGACATGGTGGATCTTCAATGGTACCAGGAGTATAGTTCATGACTCGGTGACCATGACCATTCGTCTACCTCGTGCATGTACAGTGAGGGAGGGAATATAACGTCGTACTATTCAGCTACACGAGGGCTTTTGGCGATGTACCTCGTAATTTTAAACCATGGTCAAGTGACGAGGACGACACCTGAGCTAATACCCACTCTCCTAACTACCACACAAATGGGAAGACGTTTGAGCTCTCGACCTATTTAACATGCATCGCTCCCCTACACGGTTGGTCTTCAGCAGCACTACGCTTGAACTCATGACACGCTGCACGAGTCCGTTACCTTGGTCACTTGGCTACCACGTGCATGTGAATCGACTAGTTAGTTCTTGAAATGTATTCGAAGTTAGCAGTATTATAAAGTATTTTTTCAATACTTACGGATTGATTTGTTTTTTTTTTATTTTTTTCCCTTTCATTTACAAAATGTCGAAATATTATTTACATATAGCATACAAAGTAATTGTGTTAAAGCTTAAGACATTTGCATTAAATTAAAATTTAGTAAAGTTCTCTGTTTCTTAGGTTATTTTTGATTAACTTTTGTACTAATTCTGTACTGATTTTTTAGTAAAACTTCTTTCCAAGCATTGAAAAATCCATTTAAACTTAAATAAATACTTTAATAATAATACTTTAATAAAAACTTATTTTTAGTCTACAATATATAATTGTATTAAAGAACATCCGTTTTTCTTTTAAAAAAGATTAAAACTATAGAAAAAAATTAGACTACCACATCAGATTTTTTTTTTGCTTTCTCAGTCGAATACTCTTTGAGACCTTCTTTATGATTATTTCTTTTAATAACGTCTAGGATTATTTATTCTTATTGCTTATATTTACATTCGTTTAAAAAAAAAAAAAACTTAGCACATTCTGATGTTTCTAAATTTTGAAAAAAAAATACATTACTATTTAAGAGAGTGCCTTTTTTACAACTTAATTTATCCATTTTTTATTTCTCGTATCACCAGGTTAAGGAAATTTGCTTTAGAGTAGAGGTCTTCGAACTTTGTTAACTCTCGGAATCCTTAGAGCAACAAGGTGTTTTCGGGGACCCCAATAAAAAATAGCTACCCTTAGAAGAATACATCTTAATATTTAAAATAGATCAAAACGTTATAGCTACTATGTTACAGGATAACTTTTTCTTATTACAAATGGAAAAAGGTGCTTTACTGCGTAATTTTTAAAACTGCCATCTTGAATTCAAATTCACCCCCCCCCCACACACACATTCCGTTGTGCAAAACATCACATATAAAAGCATGAAATTATTTTGCAGAAACCAGAATCATGAAAAAGATATTTACATTTTAGATAGTACGCATAAAGTAAAAAAATATTAATATTTTGCTATATATGTATATAAAAATGGATGTTTGTACATATGACTTCACTTCAACACCGTTCTACCGATCACTATGAAAATTAGCATGGATATGTATTTTTTTGTGGAGAAGGTCTTTGTGCTTTCTTCTTTGTTGCAGCTCCCCATTTAGTGGCGCTTCAGCACATCAGCTTCTGCACCGTTCAATCAAACGCCAAGTTGCCAACATGGTCACCAAAAATTATGGCAATTTGGCTCTAACGCCAACATTTCGCTATGTTTTCATTGAATCGCCCTCATAAAAGGAACGGCGTTGCTTGTGAATATTACAATTTTAACATAAAATAAATACAACAGAAAGTAATATTAACGTATTACACAACCAGATAAAAACTATTTACACTATTTTAAGCATTCATCACACAAAATTTGTAACAATGTGTTACTTTTTCTGAATAGAGATCAACTTAGGAAGGTGTTTTCAAAAAATCGACCCACAATCGACCCCCGGGCGTTATAAATAAAAAAAACCCCTTTACTTCAGCTATTAGACCTACAAACTTAAAATTTAACAAATATGACTTTTTGTTCAGCTGAGATATGCAAAAGGTTTTTTATTTTTTGTTTAATTTACAATTCACATAAAATTAACTCATTAAAAACTTCCTTATCCTTCAATTTGTATTGTTTAATTTTTCGATTATTCCGTGTGTGTGTGTGTGTGTACCAGCTAATATAATATAAAAATAAAAGTTGCAGAAAATTCTAAAAAGAGAGACAGGTGGACTCCAAAGTTATTTTTCAAGTTTACTTCCTTGGAACGTGGGACCCATACATATTTATAATTTTATTTTTAATTTTTATTTTGACTTGGAGAACCTTGGCTATGCTTCGTACAACACAGTTTACAGAATACTGCTTTAAAGCAACGTTTATTAAAACAAATCTTTAATATCTTACCGAAACGTTAAAGCGGACAATTCACATATGATTCTTGATGCATACCAATATAGATATTCACTGATGATTTTCTTTTCCATCCCAAGTGAAACTTCCAGATGAGTTCCTAATTGAAACTCCCCCAACAATTAATTTCCTACCCAATCCGAAATCTAGAGCTTAGCTACCACAAGGGAACACAATATCCATCCCCCAAAGCTCGTGCATCAAATTGGACGACCCCTTGAACTATTCCGAAGGCAACAAGTTAGATCCATCCACGCATCATTGCTTGAGATCAAAAGCCCTCAGAGAAAGAGCACCCTGGGCATCCCCTCCATTGCACTTTACATGCACATCCCCTTGCCTCCTATGGTGCGGAGCCTTTAACGCCCCCACAGGGGGTTTTATGTAACTTTTTTCCCTCCCTTTTTGTACCGACTTTTAATCTCGGGACCAGGGTCATTTAATTTCTTTCCTATGCCAGGAAGAGGTGAATGGTGCTTTGATGGAGGTATACAAAAAGTTTTGTGTGCGGAGGTTGTTAAGTTTAATACTTTCTGAGGGATGGTCCAGGGGTGTAAATGAGAGAGAAGATCAGTGTGTTGCATCACGAAAGCAGAGTTAATGGCCAAATGTTATTTATGGTGATAGTGTTGTTATATTACTTTATTTTTATTCACTGTTATATATAAGTATAAAAAACAATCGTTATTAAATTGATCCGATATTTGTGATTTTAACAAACACGAACTAAAAGTTATCTGACAATTTGCAATCATTCAAAATGCAATTAAAATGTTTTTCTTTTGATATTGAAGAACATTTTCCCTCCATCCAATTTTAGAATTCGAAATAGAAAGAAAAAAATTATTTTAGGTAGAAAAATTACTTACATATGTTAACAATATTATATTGCGCTTCACTTTGATAAAAATAATTCTATAGTTTAATATGCATTTGAGTTTGAGTTTTATATTTGTGTCTGGCGATTTATTCCATTACATATAGTGGTACCCGAGGTTATGGTCACGAACTAGTGGTCGGCGTGCCATGAGTTCGAGCCCTAGTGTTATTGAAAACCCATCTTGTAGAGGGGCTGATGCACGTTCATTTCTTCAACACTCAAAAGTCCTTCCGTTGGGTTTGTGTGGTAGCTTGTCAAAGGGGATGCCAACTCAGTTGTTGTCCTCACCAATTGACCGAAGTCCAAGATTGTGAGGTCCGTCATGAATAGCCCTCGTGTTGCATTATGATGTAACGATAATAAACACTCATTTATTCACCCTCCGTTTAGTGAGTTTCACTTCTCTAGTTTTCTGTACATAAACAAAAACTACAAAAATCAAGGAACACAAAATTGTCGATGTGGTGTGGGGTGATGTCTCAAAAGCCAATCCCGTGCTATCACGGGAAAAGCTGATCACCAACATTTATTCTTCCCTTGAGTCAGCGTGTGGGGAAACATTTTTTTTTCTGCAACTAGCATCGCAGTGATCGTTTTTTCCCCTTACAGCGACAAAAAAAAAGCAACGTGTCAAACGTCATTGTGCGCTTCCTATGAAGGTACAAGTGTCGTCGTCTACGCATTTATCGAGTAATTTGCTTAAGTAAAAACAATCGCCTCAATTGTGAGAAGCTCATTTCTAGTTTAGCTGGCATTGGTGTTCCGTAGATATGTTTCTTTTAGTAAGCACGTCTTAGATCTTAGTAAAGGCGGTCCCCCCACCCCAAATGTCTTGGCGGTCGCCTGGTTGATCGCGATCGACTTAATGCTCACACCTGCTCTACCATAAGAAGATCTGATTTTTATTTACGTGGTACTCTAAAGTAATGTGAGAGCTATTCTCGATGCATCTAGCAGTTTTGAGCCAAGGTCAAGTTACGAAGACGATAACTTGAGCTGCCCCTCCTCCCGTTTCTAACTTCCACACCCCGACAACGCGAGGACTTCGAGCCTCGATAGATTTAACATGCATCAGCCACTGTGCACGGCCGGTTTTCAGTGGCACTAGAATTCCACCCCATAACTCGAAAACGCTGACCTCGAATTCGTGACCATGACCTCGACTACTACTGCCACTAGCATAAGAAAACACTGCCTTGAAAAATTTTTGTGTTGAATTCACTTATTAAAAAACACGAGTTCTACTAATAAAATAGCATTTAATTTTTCTTGACATTTAAAAATAAGAAAGTGTGTATACTTATGTAGTACTTTTTGAAAAATATTGAATTTTTTAATTTTATTGTTCATCTATGACACATTTACAGCTATCGAAGTATATTTCAAAACATCATTCGTCTGTCTGTGTTAGAAAACTTTTTATAATGCAAAGAAATTTTTTTTAAAGATTTACCTGCTTTATAAGTATTAAAATAATTTTAACTTTTGAATTATTTTGGTATATATTTCATTATTTCATAGTTCATAGAAAAAGTTGAAGGTATGAAAGAAAATGCATTCAATGGTGAAAAACTCTTCTAGGAGGAGTTTAGTATTGTTATGATAAAAGATAGGATAAAAAACAGAGAAAAATAATCGTTAAGTCTCTTTTCATGTTAAAGTTTCAGAAAATAAAACTCATTTTCTCCATCTTTCTGCATATTTTATATGTTTACAAGTTGTGGTTCTTTAAATCGCTCAAGCATCTTGCTTAGAACTTTTGAAGTAGAACTATAAATTTAAAATATTGTGTGTGTATATATATATATATATATAAATCTCTCTCAGGAACAAAATACATTGGAAACTTGAAAGATAATTAAAACTAACAATAAAAACAGTGATTTTAAAAGAGCAATTAATAATAAATTTTTTTTCCAGAGTCTTGAAATATTTACCTTTACAACTATTGAAGCATATACAAGGTAAAAAATTAATGTCCATCTTTACAACACCTATGGAGAACCCGAAAAGCACACAGAACTTTTTTGACCCCAGAAGACTTCGTTGTGAGCGAAAAGGACCATTGTCCAGAATCCAACCGCAGCCAATATACCTGTCAACAAGTCTAAAGGCCAAGAAAGTTTTGCTGTGCCCGCACCTATAAATTATGTAAAGGGTTACTTCTATACTAACCTTAGTATGGTTCATTCTCAAATCTAAAGAATAGCACCCCAACATAAAAACGGACACAATCCCTAACTTTATTGACAGATGTTCGATCTACAAATGATGCTAATAATTTATTCCCCACCCCCCAGCAGCCATTTTTCTTGAATAATGGAATTGGATTTTACGCTTGGTTGTTCTTTTCGGAATACTAGTTCTTTCAGAATTCGACCTTGTTTGCTTTAGAAGAAAGTTTACCAATCATTTCGATACCATGGTTTTTGAAGTACTGTTGACAAGGCTTGACAATCGGTGTCAAGTGGACAGCGATTTCTTAGTGAGTTAGGATTTGAAGAGGTTTATACAAATTTTTACCATGTATTATTGTAATATGCACTTTTAGAAGAGGTTTAAGAGTTGGTGCCTTAGATTTTGTGGAAGGATTCGAGATAAGAGATAGTAGAACTCAAGTCTCCTCCTTGATATGTCTTCAAGGAAAATATTTTTTGTCAGGTCTTACGGGAAAAAAAATCTTCTTGACTCGGTGAAATAAATACTTACAATATGATTCCTTGTCCTTGACTTCATGAAAGTTTTCTTTGTAATAAAAACATAAAATATACTGGTGGTATTGGCATTGTATTACATATACTGTGCATATGCTTCTGTGTATATATCATAATGTTTTTTTAAAATATGGAAATGATTTTGATTCAAAAATTTAATGATTAAGAAAATCAACAGTCTTATTAACATGAACTAATTAACAGCTAATGATACATATAAAAAATTTATAAAATCAGCTTTTTTTCTCTTCTTATGCGATTTTTAAAAAAACTTTTTTCTTCTCTCTATCAGTTGTCAATAAATCCTTTTGGCAATTTTTATGGCATTCCCATTAAAATAACTACCTTTACACTAAATATTTAATACACTTTTCATGTATTACATAAGATAATGAAAGTATCAATAAAACAAATATTTCTTAGAAATATATACAACAGTTGTAATAAAATTTCCCATTTCTTTATTATCGTATTGAAACTTCTTGCAGGGATGTACTGAAATCTTAAAGAATAAAATTGCTTACATATTTACAAAAACTTTTCTTGTGGTAACTATTGCTACTTGTACATTGCAAGAGCTCACGACAGACGAGCGGTCATGGATGAGAACAAATGTTTTACGTTGTCGTGTCTCAGGTTCAAGTCCCAGTGCCACTGATGATCCACTTTGAAGAGGGGTTGACGCACGTCTTCCAGTTCTCATGGTGTGGAGAACGGGGTACCAGCGAAGGCATCCTCCACGTCACTTGACAGAGGTTCAAAATTAAGTGGTTCATTGTCTATAGCTTTTGTGTTGTCTTGAAGTGTGATATTTATAAAAAAAAGAAATGGATTATACAATTGCTAATGATCATCAGATGCTGTAAACAACAACAACAAAAATTGCATGCTGTTTGCATAAAACAATAGTAATTAAAATATTTAGGCAATTAAAGAAAATTTTTCTGTTCATAAAGTTTTTTTAAGTATGTAATATTCTGCTATCAACCTAGGCATTGCTACTATGATTACATTTCGCTTTGTATGTGATAAATTGTATCTCTTACATAGTAGTATAAAGCTGTAAAATTTTCGAAGAATAGCCTCGTCTATACTGCATGGAATTGAAATTTAAAGTTCAACTTTTAAAGATTAGTGTATAGTACACAGATATTATAATTACATATTTTAAAAAGCATTTCAATTTTTTTGAAATAGAGAAATTGTATCTAAATCTGGCGTAAACCGCGAAATCACAAACTTTGTATTGAGAAAAATTTCTGTACACAGTCGAGCCTCCTTATTACGAACTATATTGGGAATTTTTCTATATAGTGAATTTTTTCCTGGAACCAAGAACATTTCTCGATTTTCTTCGTAAAGTAACCTCCGAATAGCGAAGTGCGTTTTTTATAAAACAAACTTTTTTTTTCTTGTGTGATTCAATTTTTTTTCCTATTTTTAAAGTATTTCTGGACATTTCAAGTTATTCTCTCTTTTAACAAACTTTATGGAGGTCATAAACCTTGAACTGGTTTTATTAGATACCTAACTCGCAGAGAGCAATAGAATTCTGGGGGTTTCATCCAAGAAGTGTGACTTTAAACCCCCATTGTCCAGTTCACGGTCACATCTTCGATATCCCCTTTCTCCCTCAGTGGAGTTGTGTCGTTTCCCAGAGTCCTTGACCTAGTCTCCGTTCATTTGTGGTGTTGATCAGTCGTACTGGTAGCTTCATTTCTTGTAGATCGAAAATGTTAAAAAATAAGTACTTGAGCATCAAAGAAAAGCATTTAATTCTCCAGGATGTAGATATAAGCGCCAAGAAACTTTCCTTGCAGTTTTTCTCTCTTTTTTTTTTTTTTTGATGGGTAAGATGTATAAAATATATATAAATATGTAGTAATTTACATATAAGTGTGAATAAGTACTTTTTTTATACATAGTGTTTATGAATTTAACAATTTGTTTTAAGTGGTTTATAAAGAAAATTGAAAAATGAACCTCTAAGTTTGAATTTTCCATAAAACAAATTTTTTTTCGGGATTTAATGATTTCGTTATATAAAGGTTCGAACTGCTTATGTTTCGAATATTATCGTAATAAAATCATTTTTGCTGTGTTTAGTTGAAAATGGCTGAAACTTCGTTAAAATATTCTACATTGAAATGTAGCCAAAATAAAATGCTAACATAACACAGAAATATAATTTATGCTTGATATAACCTCCTAATCAAACTCAACACCTGCCAAGGCTGACAGCTTTTTATTCAAGACATTCATGTTGTGTTTAATTGAAAATGGCTGAAACTTCTTTGCAATATTCTACATTGAAATGTAGCCAAAATAAAATGCTAACATAACACAGAAATATAATTTATGCTTGATATAACAATGTGTTAATCTCCTAATCAAACTCAACACCTGCCAAGGCTGACAGCTTTTTATTCAAGACATTCATGTTGTGTTTAATTGAAAATTCTAAATTCAATATTCTAAATTGAAATGTAGTCAAAATAAAATTTTAATACAACACAGAAGTGTAATTTATGCTTGATATAACAATTAGTTAATCTCATAATCAAACTCAACACCTGCTGAAGCTGTCAGCTTTTTATTCAAGACGTATGGGCATAATTGCAATCACATGGAACACTGACAACTTTGACCAAAACCATGAATGCGAGCTTTAATGTATTCAAAGGCCTGTGTGGTTGAGCAAAAGAGGCTTAAACTTTTTCTGATACGCTTTACCTCACCATTGTCGCAGATGGGGGGAACTGTGATCCCCGATGTTCCTGGTCTCTGCCCAGCTGGAATTTGCCATGGATTTCTTTTCGATGCGGATTAGTTTCATACGGTTTTCGGTGGTTTTATGAACTACCGACAGGACACGGTAAAGGGATTTATTTTAATGTGGTGAGTTTATTAGACTTTGTTACCCTCCATCAGGTGGTTTCAAGCACTCTGCAGTTTTGGAGTAGCAATTTACTGCTTAGGTTCGATGTTTAGTAGACAATTATGCATCAGGTTTTGATTGGGATAAGAAATTGCTCAACTTAAGTGTTGAAAGTTTTTATTTTAGTGATATTTTAACATTTATATTGCTCGAAGTAAACGTTACTGTCCATTTTAAAAGTTTAGAAATCTATTTCCTTTAAAATCAATGGAAACCTGTTTTTAAACGTTCTATGAATTTTACCTTGAATCCTCTTCATGCGAAAGAATTGATCATTTGAATTTTACTTTATATGGATGCATTTCGTTTAAAAAATATCATTGGTGAAATATACAATTAATTTTTCGACATTTTCATTTTTATTAGAATTCTAATTGTTTTCAATTAGAACGTGACTTTATTCATTTGACACTCAGACGTACAACAATGTTAAACATTTGCTTTATATAATATTTTAATATTTCTTGGTGAATTTTCCAGTAAAAGTAAATGTTTAAAGTAAAATAAAAGTTTTTTTTAATGATTTGAAGTTATATAATTTTGACATTTACAATAAATAAAAAAGTACATATGTACTAAATTCCACGTTGTTTGCTCTGATATCTATCACATATAAATCATAACTGCAATAGATTGTAATTCTACTAATATCTTAACTGTATATTCTTTTAAAGATGAAGGGGGGGGGGGTATATAATTAATATGTGGAAAAGAAGGAAAAACAATTTTGGTATTGTATGCAAAACTATTCATCAATTTTTTTCAAATATAAAAGAACCTGATAACTGATTCTGATCAATGGGATTCACGAAGTAAAATTACCAATTTATTGTTTTCTGACAAATCAAAATCAACTTTTTATAGTGCAATATTTTGAATTTTTTTCTTCTGATGTAATGAGTTTTGGGAAATACATTTAATTATACTCTTTAGTAAATAATAATAGTATAGAATGATAAAAAAAAATTACCCCTCGCTAGTCGTATAGTAAAAACCCGTACTCAGTGAAAAAAGGAAACGGGAAGGGAAATTGTAAATAGAATTTTACCCGATAAAATAAAACCAGTTCTTATTCTAGTGGGTATTACAATCAATTTTTATACACAATCACATGAAACTTTCTTCTTATAAATTAAACGTAGATATTTGTGCAACATTTTTCAGTATGCTAGAAGCCTATCTACAGTTTACGAACCGATGGTGGATATAAAATTCTGACTTTTCGATGAAAACCATTCCATCCGACACCCCCTTCGGAACCACGCAAAACCCCCAGTCCCCTGAAAATTTTACGACCAGATTCCCCATTCTTTGTCTGGGGGGAAAGAAAATGTCGATCACAAATTCGACATATACACAATACTTCAATCGAACTCCCCCCCCCCTTCCAAATATTCGTAAGCATGAATGAATGGTGGGAGGAGGAGTTAGAGCCCTTTGGGATTCGGAATAGAATATTAGGGGTGGAAAATTCAGGGGGTCGGAAACAGTATAGCATCGATCTCCGTGATCTGCCCTGTGATTGATGGGTAGTATAGAAACGGGTGTTAGGTTTCTAGATGGACAGAGTCCTGTTTTTTGGGGGGAATGTGTTTGTGGTTTCGGCTGTGTGTGTCATATACACCTTTTGAAGTTTGCGAAGAAAGCGTTTTAAAGAGTCATACAAGGGTAGCTATGGGTTGTACGAAGAAGCTACAGCATTTTCTTGCTGCTTTGGTTGTGATGTATGACTTTGTCAGACAAGATTCTGAAAAGAAATGTTCAGGGTCACATGGCAAAGGCATTATTCGTTTCAGTGTTGTTGGCTTTTATTTCATGCCTATTATAATTAAACAGTTGCCTATTTCATTGAAAAACAGCATCATGACTGATTCGCGTTTCATTTCTTTTGAAGAGCGCCGAGTATGGAATAAGAAAGTTCTGTGTATTAGAATTCAACCACGCCTCAAGAAAGGTGAAAGTTTGGAAGATGTGGTAGAAATTTAAATGCTGTACTTGTTTCTTTGTGTCCATTGTGTTATTTAAAAGCGCCGTAAGTTAAAAAGGGGGGAATAGTTTTATTAGAGATATACCAATGTAGCATAATACCTAAGGATTAAAAGAACAAATACGGAATTTCATAAATCTTATGCAGAAATTAAGGTCTTATATAGCAGCTTATAAACATATATATATGTAGAATCTCAAAAGCTACTCCCGTTTTATGTGTTGACCACCTCCATAAGTTGACCAATTTTTCCTTGTTTCGTATTGTGTTCAATGGAAGATTCCTCTCTCTGTGTTAGTTATTTCTGTAAATTGTATGTTGGAGTTTATTACAACATATTAATTTAACCTCTCTATAAGCAAGCTAATTAAATTCATTCTATATCAAAGAAGGTAGGTTGAAGACTAATTTAAAAAAAAAATATTTTGAAAATGACGCCTTTCACATTAAGTTCCTGCTGTTTCAGTTTAAGTTCCATTTCACATCCTGCTATTCTTCACGGTCTGGAAGTAAAGGACAGTTACATAAATACGAATACAAGGTGGCAGTGCATACTAAATCAAGCTGAGTATCATAGAATTACAAAAAAATAAATAAAAATAACTTACTTTAGGAGTATTTCAGAGTGCATTCAGAAATACAGATAACAGGGCAAGGCTTTCCACCCGTACTTTTCTAATAAAAACAAGAAACAGCTCAAAAAATATAAAGGGTAGGGGAATATTCAGTCAGTTCGCTCTAGTTAAGCAGAATTGGTACCTAATTTTAATTGAGTTTAGTGAACCGGATTTTAAAATGGCATTTGAATATTGGTCTAATTGCCTTAGCATGAGAAAATATAAAATTTCTTAAAGAGAAAATGTGGTCAAAAGTTTACAATGCTCCGATAAGAGCAAAGAACAACATAAGAAATTCAATCAACAAGCAATATTTTCAGTAAATATGTTATCGTTTTCTGTCAAACATAAATCAACTTTTTTATAGTAGTAATTTGAAGTTTTTTCTTTTGATAATCTGGTTTTGTGCATACATTTATAAGTATTCTTTAGTAAATAATAATAGTATAAAATGCTTAACTACGCTACAAGTGTTGCATAGTAAAAAAAAATGTAGTCAGTGCTAACAGGGCCGCTTTTCTGCTTAGGCTCGCCAGACACGTGCCTAGGGCGCAAAATATTTGGGGGTGAAAAAATTAGAGATCGAAAAAAGAGAAAAAAATTAAAATTACAGCGAACGTACCACCGCCTAGCGAATTGAGAGAGAAGCATTTCTGCCCCCAAAACAGTAAAGACTAAAATAAGATTTACTATGGAAAGTAAAAGCTTTACAGTTGTTGATGTTGCTATGCGCTCAAAATGATATTGCAATGAAAATTGATTGCAATGATTTTATCGGAAAAAAATCAATCTTTTTTCGAAGAAAACCTTCGTTATACAAGTGCAATGACAGTGGATCAACAAAGAACAAGGATGTCGAAAAGTAAAAGATAGTAAAACGATAAGTGATGAAAAAAGATGATAATTAACAAGTTGGAAAAACAATTCATACAATAATGTATACTCTATACTGTAATTGAAAATGATTTCATTTGTGATGCCGTAAAGTGAGAAAGGAACAAGAATGGCCAAACCATGCCCCTATTCTTTCCTTACGACTGCCAGTCCATAACACGGCGTGTCCATAGGTGGTGGAAAATGGGAAAACTAACCAAACAGCAAAAACAAAGAAAGAGAAAAGAGTAAAAGTGATGACGGATAATACCTCCTGAAACAAAGCAGGAAAAGTAAGAACTGAAGGAAGAAGGGGGTTGATCGGGAAATAGGGAAGGGATTGTAACTATTGAAGTGCCTAGGGTGCCGGGGAGGCTATAAACGGCCCTGAGTGTAAAAGGAAACTCACTATGAGACTATTTGATTCTCCCCATTGAATCAAAGAACTGCCGCGGTAGCCTTGTGGGTATGATCAAGCACTCCTCGCCGACGTGACATGAATTTTAACCCTACTGTCATTGAAGGACCACCGTATAGAGGAGCACATTAAAAGGATCATGGTTCAGAGTTTTCTCATTGACATGGTGAGGAAGTTAGGAGAGTGGGGTGCCAAATCAGGTTCGTCTACGTCACTTGACTGTGGTTCAAAATTACGAGGTCTGTTGCCAATAGCTCTTATGTTGCCTTGTGCGATTTTAATAAACACTCATTCATTGGGTCAGAGGGTAATAGTTCGTTTCTAGTTAAGGTGTACAAAATACGGAGGAAATGACAGTATTGTTTCGGGGAAGGGAAGTGACTGTGGTACCCTAATGGTCATGGTCACGGACTCGTGACCGGCTTGTCAGAAGTTTGAACTTAGTGCCACTGAAGACCCACCGTGTAGAGAGGTTGATGCATGTCAAGTCTGACGAGCTCAAAGACCCCCGTTGGCATCATGAGGAAGTTTGGAAAGGAGATTCCAGCTCATGCGTCGTCCTCGTCACCTGCTTCAAAATTACGAGATCCTTTGCCAATAGTTCTTTTGTAGAGATCTCTTGCCAATAGTGGCTTTGTAGTGCAAAGTTGATAAACACTCACTTGGGGAAGAGTGGAGTTCATACACTTCAAATTGGGGGTGTGAAACTCGTGGTCCACAACGAGCATTTTTGCTGCCCGTCCAGTGTATTGGCACACAATAATATGTAGTAAAATATAAAAATTTCTTCCGAAATAAGAAAGATAGTAACAGAGAAGAGATCTCCAGTGTCAGGAAGTAAATATTAAATTTAGTAACAGAGAAGAGATCTCCAGTGTCAGGAAGTAAATATTAAATTTTTTATGTATGTTTATTACAATGCATTATTCAAAATAAACCTATGTTTCTATGAATACTGATTTTCTTTGCAGCCCACCTTAAATTAACCTTTGTTTATTTGGCCCAAGTCAGCCTTTTGACACCCTGGCTTCAAATGAAGCTAATTTTCAAAGTTTTTAGGTGATGTTGAGAAGACATCAGAAGATTGGAAAATGAGCAACTCATTTGTCATCCTCGTTACTTGCCCCTTGTTAATATTTATATAGATCTTTAAAAAAAGCGCCACATATTAAAAAAAACCCACATTATATAGAAAATATAAAATCTGCCAATGATCTAAAAGTAAAGTATCATATGTTCCTTTACAAATCCTCATTCAACACATAATTCTGCAAAATTTTGTAATGCCAAACCTCATTTACAAGTTCAGTGAAATATCAACCACGCTTGTATAATTTCTATCTGAATAATATTATTTATTGCATCTAGATATATATTTAACTTTTATAGAAATGAGAAGAAAAATAGACGTTGCTGAAATTCTTAATAAACTCCCCCCCCCTCTTGTGTATTTGTATAATTAACGTTAGTAACATTATAAATTATGCATGTCTCTACCCTATTAATCACTAGTTCCTCTATTCACGAATCCAGATCCAAAAAAATTGGCTTGATTCAAAGTGTTTAACGAGACAAATAAACGCATTTTACACTTCCGTGTAAAAGCGATAAAAATTATCCTTACTTCGGATTTTTCGCTCATTTGCCTGAACCGATTTCTATAGAGACCACCCTTCCTCGCTTGTTAGAGGAGTGAAAAACTGTTTCCATTTCACTGGACGCGTTGGCAACAGCTCATTCTTCATTCATATCTCCGCGCCCCCTGCCGGCACAGCGCGCGAACAGCTGCACGTGACGTCAGAGAAGCAAAACCACAACAGCGACCGGGACATCAAAATGAAATTAAGTGAGATATTGTTAGAGCCACGTGTTTCACCTTAAAAAGGGAGGGGGAAGAATTCGTAAATTGACTTACCCTTTCAGGTGGAGAGAGTGGAGCTACTTTTGTTCGAAGATGAGAGGGGATCTGCAAAGGGGGGATAGTTATGCTCCATGATCTGAATAAAAATAAATATATAATGTTGAAAGTGATATGTTCAGGTGGTGTTCCGTCAATAAAAAAAATAAAATACGTACTTGTTAGTATATATTCAACCACTGGGTTTTTCAATTTCAGGAGCAAAAAAATATTTTAAATAATTTTTAAGAATAAAAGGACGTATATACATACAGATGAATTGCATAAAGTTTAACATATGGTAAGTTTATCAACGCGCGGCCCAAGAAACTTAAAATTTCGTCATTTAAATTATTTGTACATGTCGCCGCGCTGAAAATGTCACAACAATCTTCATTCCTTCGTTTTTCATCTTGGTCAACCTTGTTCAGATCTTCCTGGTGTGGACTCAGTGTCTTGAAACTGTTACTAAAAATTTCAGAGGAACGCTAGGTGTTACCAAGGACGTCTTAAGGCTTTTTGAGGCTGCGGACCTAGATAAATCTTAAAATTTTTTGAGGCCCTGGGTGTCTATGCAAAAGTAGACTCTACCTAAGATCTTTAAAAGTTGACACTATACAGTATGCATTGTCAAATACTCGTTAAAACGGTAATTTGAAACAAATAAATGTGTACGACTCGCAATCTCAAAAACCCGGGCACAAACCGGCTCGACCGATAGCCGCATTTCGACTAAATGAACTGAATGATTGTTTATGGTATTAGGCCTAGGCTTAGACATGGGCAACGGTCATCACATAATAATACAGTCTAACCCAGTGATTCTCGAAGTGGTCTACATATATAAACCCCCAGGGGTCTATGATGACCTGCAAAGGGTCCACGACAGCAAAAAAATAATTTGGGGGTCAATGAGATGTAAGTGGGGGTCTACGATAGCGGCTCTCATTGAACAAAATCGTGACTTTAATTTTAAAAGAAATTTTTGTCAAGTGGAAATCAAATTTCACCTATTTAACAGATTTATTTACTAAATTTCATGAGGTTAATTTGCACTTGCAAGAATCCTTTCAGCGTTTCTTCTGGAAGTCTTGAATGTTTTCTCAATTTGTTACACACAATCTGTGAGGATGTTTTAACCTACGTTCCGCATTTAGATGCCTTTTATTCAGATTTTGAAAATAGATTTGAAAATGCTTTGACTATGATAATACTATAGGTAATGAATTCGGATGGTCACATTAAAAAAAAATTTTATATAACAAAAGGAACTGATCGCAATAAACACAAACGAAGATCTTAAAGTTTAGAAACCGATGTCCAATTTTGGCTTTAAAAAGGCAAACCTGTTATTGGTCCAGAATTATGGAATATCCTGGGTAAGTTTTTAATTACTTTCCCTAATGAGAAGGCCTTTCAGCGTGGAGTTGCCAACAAAAAGAAAGAAAGAAAAAACTGGACACATCTAAAAGAAGAGATTTAAGATTAAGCCTGACAAGATTGATACCAAATGTTGAAAATTTGTTATTGTAGCTCCAGATTCATCCCTCCCATTAAAATAATTTGTTTGTTGTTTAGTTATTTTATTTAACAGTTATTTTTGTATTAATTAACATTTAATTTAATTAACATGTGCTTTTTGAATTTTAAACACCATACTTCATTACAGTTAAAATTTGATTCTTTTATAAAGTAGCAGTAGTACCAGCTGTCAAAAGGACATTTAAGTTGATAAACTTGCAAAAATTGAATATTAATTAAGCAGTGGTCTACCCTAAACAGAAAAACTGGACAAGGGGTCTATGAGACAAAGTTTGGGAACCTCTGGTCTAACCACTTTTGCCAGTTGACATGCAGTTTGAAATTCCCTGTTTTTCAGACGGAGATAATACTTGATCACTAAAATTATACGGATCATGATCTTATTAAGACAGAGTTGAGAACAAAATGAGGTCCCCCCTGCGGGCGAGGCCCTGGCCCCGGGACCAGTTGGCCCACGCTTTAAGACGTCCCTGGGTGTTACATTGAACTCTTTTGCCTCGAGTTCTCGTGATTAGACTGTTTCCAGTCTGCCGATAATTCTCCATCTCATTCCGTCTTACTAACATTCGTGGCTACTCATTTTTGATTTGATACCTAATAAAGTTTTCAATAATCTATCAGGAAAGACAGCGAATGCCGGGAAGAGGCACAACAAACACAAAGTTCCAACAATCCTTCGGGTACTTACATTCGCTCTACAGTCATATTTCTGGAAATACACTCGCGTATGGTAATATATTCTATTCTGGATACTAGCAAAAATCTTTACTAAGGTATTAATATTAGCATAATTAGTATCTTCGGTTCAGTACTCTTTGTAAAAATAAGCATTATTTGCAAACTGTTTTAATTTTGCTTATGAATGAATATTTAATGAGCATGTAAGAAACAAACTTTTATTATAAAACAATATGTATATCCCTCTGGCACCCCAGTCCAAATTTCCACACCATGCTAACGTAAGGTCCTTTAACCACAATGAATTTAACGTACACCAGCCTCATTACACAGCGGTACTTCAGTAGTCTTGGGCTTGAGCTCATGGTACGCCAGCCACGAGCTCGTGACTATGATTACTGGTCTACCTCGGACACTTTGAGGACTCTCGGAATGTGCATATCATTTTCTTTACAATAAAAATTATAACATCTCTAGGGATTTTTCAGAAAATTATGTACAGAGTAAGGAAAGAATTAGATTTAGCTGATTGCTAAAATTTCGCATGTGGTGTAATTACCTAAATTCGTATGTGGGCTGCATCCCCCTCCTAGGGGGGGGGGGGGTGCGCCCCGCAGTTTGCAGTTTGAGAAACGCTGGATAACGTCGATTAGTTCTACATATTGATCAATTGATTGTTAATTAGTTTTCCATGCATTGCAATTTTCTTTACTAAGTATTATATAAATAAAAATCAGTAAATAATGATGTAAAAATCATAAATTTCAAACGAATTTTATCACTCCTTGTTTAGCATAATAAAAAAACTCAGTAGAAGGTAAAATATTAAAAGTACGCTATAAGTCGGAGTAATGCATATGAAAAAAGAATAAGAAGTTCTTCAGAAAAAAACTTAATTTCACACAATACTTGACTAATAATTATAAGATTATTTTCTATAAACTGTTATTTTCAATAACAATAACACCCGTAAAAAACGAGTTTTTTTTAACATGGATTTTCTTTCGAACTTCACATTTTGCTTAACATAAGTTTTTATATCTTAAATTTTAAGAGAGAAAGGGATCGGTGAGTCGTAATGAATTTATTCAATAATTAGTTTTAATGATCTACTTTATTATCTGACGTTTATTAAACTTATCATCTAAAATAAATAGGTGTAAACATTTTTGGCTTTATTAAGCATTGTTAAGAGAACTAACAAATATAGCTTAATGTGCTGATTTCAATATCGAACTGTTTCACGTTGTAAGCAATTAGAATTGTGAGTAAAATTTCTTTAAAGAATTAGTTTTAATAGTTTAATTTTTTTTAAAAATTATAATTAAATTAACACATTGTCATCCAAAACAATCGTTTATAGAAAATTTTATCTGAATTGATATTTTTAAAATGGGAGAAAATAGTTTTTATTTATAAAGTTTTGACCCAGACATAGTTACAACGTAAGTAAAAGAAAAACCCGCTAGCAAAAAAAGATCTTTTTCCCAGGAATATCAGAAATATGTTCATTGTTTCTTACGAATCCAAAAATTACTCTTCCCGGCTACGGCTGTAGTTTTCCTTGAATTCGGGTGAAATATTATACATAACTCTAATTATTGCCCCGAAGAAAAATGCTGAAAGGTGTCGAAAATATTTCAAGATAGAATTAAGTATGTGTGATTTTCTCTTATTTTCAGTTTTACATTTTCTAATTGATTTTATTTTGTTCTATTGATAATATTTCTTTCAACAAATATGGGTTTATTTGTCAGTTATTTTGTAACTATGCAAAGAGTTAATGTGTAGGAGTACTCTTATAATTAGTATAGAATAGTGTTTCTCTTGACGCAGTCGATAGGAATGTTTAACATTTAGAATTGTGCTCTTTTCTTAAAAAAGTTATGATGGGTTCTATCCGAGGTTCTTCGACTTATCCTCTTGAGGAAATTGTTTACTGGTCACTCTGAAATTTTTGAGATACTCCAAGGTTTATAAAGTTATACTTACAAAAAATTTTTAGAAATGTTCAAAGTAGTCTCCTCCAGCTTCAATGAACTTTTGTAGAAGAATTTTTCACTGATTAAATGCCTCAAACCATTCATTTCTTGGAATTGATGAACAAATGCATTTATAGCCACATCAATCTCTTCTTCTGAATGAAAACAACGTCCTCGTAAGTTTTTTTTAGATTAAAAAATAACCAAAAGTCACACATAGCTAGATCGGAGAATAAAGTGGATGTTCTATCACATTACTTTGTTTTTACTTAAGAAACTCAACTGTTAATCCGGCTGTATGAAAAGATACACTGTCATGGTGAAGTATTAATCCCCTAACATTAACTTCTTAGAGAATTTCTGGAAGACATTTAGTGATATACCAGTTTGCTGTTACTGTCTTCTGTCCTTCCAACTTGATGGCTTTGACCAATCCCCATACTTCTAAAGAAAACGACATACATTAAATTTTTCATTGTTCGTTGTCTTTTCACCATTATTGGCGTGGGATCATCTTCAAACATCCATATTTTTCTTTCTTGACATGTACGAGCGTCAAAAAATGGTATGTACATTTCATCACCCGTTACAAATTTTAGAAATGATGCTGTGGCCACCATCATTTATCAATTTTAGGGTTTCCTTACTGATTCTACACGCTCCTCTTTTTTGTAGCTTAGCTAGATTATGGAGAACTCAACGACAAATTACTTTTTTCATATGTAATTCTTCATAAATTATTTTATATATGGCTGCGGATTCAATGTTAAGCTCCTTCTGTATCATTTGGTAGGTACAGTGATTATCATCCATTAACATTTTTCGTATGGTATAGACACATTATCCGGGATTAATGCAGACCGTGCGCGCGCGACCTTCCTCTATGTTCTTCATCCTGTAGAGAATTGCGATCACTGCGGAATTCTTTAAACCATCTGAATACAGTAGCACGACATAGAGATTCATCACCAAATGATAATTGCAGACGTTGAAAGCATTCCTCTTGATTTAATCCAGCTTTAAAATCACAGAAAATCACGGCACGATAATATTCTCGCATCAACTCCATTTTCTCTTCTGTCAAAAATTTATTCTACGCTAAACAATTTAAAGTATGTCAGTAAAAAGTCGTCTGCTGTGTTAAAATACTTTGTATTTTCAAATTAAACCGTTAATTTTGTTTCGTAACTTATCGTCTGCGCGTATCTCAAAAATTTCAGTTACCCTCGTATAGACTTAGGAAATAGATAAAAAGCCGCCAACCGATTAATTTAAATTCGTATAAATTATTTTTTGTGTTAAATTATTAAATAACTCTGCTTATACCTGAAGCGTCATTTCTCATTCTGAAAGCTGTGAAATTTTTATTAAATAAAAATAGATATTTTAACTCTTACTTCGTGTTTTGTGAGCCTGCCTTTTAAAGCACCTTGAAGCAACAAACATGACTAAGGTCAAACCAACACTGCATAATCTTAAGATTGTAGTCAAAAATAAGTAAGGGAAATCGTAAGTTACAATTGATTCCGAGATTGACTCACTCTGTTAGCATTTGTGGAATGTGATATTGTTTTCAACAAATGGGTAGAATATTCCTCCAAAGTATTATTTTGCTCACATATCAACAGTTTTAGCGCTTTTTAATTAGGTTCAGTTATGTTGATATTTTCTTAAAATTTAACTAGACAAAACTTAAATTTATCAGTCATTTTTATAACTTTAATTTCATTTTTATCGCATTTGATTTTTTTAACTACTTATTATTTTTATTTAATAGAAATTATAACATAATTTTTGTAGTTTTGTATCATTTGCTTAAATTTTTCTAAGTAATCTATATTTGAAGCTTTATTAATGAAGTTTAGTAATTATTTTATTACAAACGTTCTAAATTTACTATTTATAATGTTAATGTCAAGCTAATGTTTCTAATAAAAGATGAAAGTGTTTTAATTAAATTGAAAAATTAAAATGGAAGAAAGAAAGAGTGTGTGTGTGTGTTGTGTGTGTTTTAAGTGAAAATCAGACTAAAGATATTTTTCTGTCCCATGAAACTTTTGCCAATAAAATGAAGTCCATGATGGATGAATTTTTCTTTTACAAATCTTTTTCTTTATATGAGCGCATTAAATATATTTATAATGCAAAGTAATATATTAAACCCCAATTACTTGCATTGAAAAAGAGAATCAAGCGTAAAATTATACAAATGAGAAGAATACTATTATTTATTTTAAATATGTATTGTTTAAGGTTCGACTACTTGCTGCAACATTTTTAAAAAAAATGGAGGTATGGGAATTTTTTTAATGGTTTTGAGATTAGTTAAGCACATTTCAAGAAAAACATACTAAAATTAAGAAGAGAAAAAGAAATTATTTTTACTACAATGGGTAAAAATTGGTAAACATTTACAAAAAAATATGTAAACGGGGCCCATTCTTTACCAAAAGTTTATGAACAAATTTTCAATTCTGACGTGTTGCTATGTTATTCATTTTTGAAATGACCTTCAGGATAAGAGATATTTTAATTTTTACAAAAACTAGAGCACTTTATCTAAGTTATTATATGAAATTGCTTAAAACAGCAATAATTATATTAACATAAGGGACTGTAAATTTTGTAATAAAATAGTGATTGGCCAATCTGAGGGTTAAAACACTTCTACTATTATACAGAACATACACAAAAAATTTCACAGTTAATTATTTTCAAAACTTTTTTAGCTTTTCAAAAAAAAAAAAAACACACACACACACACTTCGAGTAAAACGCGTTTTAAAGTATGAATCTCTTGCTTAAAGTAATGCCGTCTGCTTTTATTTTATTAAAACACTTGTAGTTTTTGTTCTAGAGAAAGGAACATAATAAACTTGATATTTTTCTAAAGCTGATAAGATGGTCTATAAAATAAAATCATAAAAAATTTGTCAAATTTTGGCACAATTTACAATTTTAGGGTAGTAGGATACCGTAAAAATGTATTGTTTAAAATACGATCCGTTGCTCTTGAAGACAGATACTAATACTACTAACATAGTTTATTTATACCAGAGTAAATACTGCATCTTTGAATCTAAAAAAAGCTAAAATAAGTTTTCCTCATTGCAGTCTCAGGCCTCCTCTTAGAATTTTTAAAAGTAGAATTGTGGATTACGTTAATTTAAAGAAGTTGTGCTTCTGAAAATCAAGAATTTAAAAAAAAATTTCCCAACTCAGGACTTTTTTAAAATGAAGTGTTTCCAGGTATCATTATGTAAACTTTAAAGTTTAGAAAAAAACTTTTTTTAAACATCTAAATTTTTTTTATAACGGATTAAAGGTTAAATAAGAAATACTTAAATAAAGGGAAAATAAAAGAAAAATTTTATTGTCTAAAAATAAAATATTGAAAATGATGATTTTAAAAAAAATATTTATTCCATTTTTGCTTTATTAATATTTGCATATTATATACTTAAAATATGTCATGTTAGGATAAATTATCATAAGAGGTTTTTAATCATGCCAAAACAAATGTATTTTTTTTAAAAGGTAGAAAAATAACGAAATTTACACATAACTCGTTTTATCTCTTCTCAATTTTTTCAAAAACGACCAGATTTTTTACAAACTTTTAGCAAACTAATTTTTTTTTACGAGCTCATGGTTTGAAAACTAAAATTAAAAGTTTATTACTCAAATCTTGTTCATGTTAAAATAAGTTTTGTTTATAAAAATGAAAAAACAGCAATTTATCATTAAAGTCGTTGTTTTGTTTCATTGCAAGGGAAAATTTTAAAGGTATATATAATTTTAAAGTTATATATTTAATTGAATAGCTCGATTTCTTCCATGAAGATTAGGCCTAATATATTGATATTTAATTATATGATACTTGTATTGTTATACGCAAGGCAATTTTTTCAATGCACTACTGAACAGATTTGCTCATATTTATTTGGAATTATGCACTATTCTACATAACAATCACCAAAACTTTTAAATTTCACAAAAAAAGTTTTGATGTTTTTTTGGTGTAAAGACCACACAGCTTCCAAACGAAACTGAAAGTGTATACTTTCCGCTAGAAAAAATCTAGAAAAGTTCTAAATTTAAATGCGAACTATGAACACCCCCAACTTCCTTTCAAAAAAGTTGGGGGTGGATCGACAACAAAGGAAGAATACACTCTTCTTTTAGTAATACATTATTCTGAAGTGGTTTAAAATCTTTCCGAATCCGTGCTTTGCTGAAAGAACACGAGTTCCACAGAGGCCGCCATTTTGTACAGAACGATTATTATTGCATTATAAGTGCTTCCAGGTGCTGTTGCCACTACACCGGAGAATAATGTTCACAAAAAAGGAGCCCTGCATGATTACCACTTCACTGTTGAAAGCAGAACAAGTTCGAATTTTCTTTTTTTATGGAAGCTATACATGCAGTATAATCTGTACTTCACAACTCTTATGCTAGATGGCTCTCACCTGAAAATAGGAACATTGTGAAATTCGAACTTCGAATAAAAGATAGTGGAAACTTTTCAAGAAACTTGAGACTTCACGAACTTTAGATCAGTGTTGTACAAAAGTTTGAAAATATTGGAGTACAAGAATTACAAGTATGGAAATACTTTCTGCGTATTTTTAACTGCGTATACTAAACTTTTTCTACTTACGGTTTGTTTTCAAAAACTATTTGTATGTTTAGAAAAACTGATAAAAAAAGATTAAATTCTGAGGATTGAACATTTATTTTTAATAAGAAATAGTATTCATAATAAATGTAACAATATCTTCTTGTAATTTTAACATAAACATTTTTTTTTTCAGTTTGGAGAGAATTCTTAGTCATAAATGTTTTAATCTAACATATGTCTGATGAAATCTGAATATTTAATATTCGCATTTATTTACAGATCAATACTAGCCAATATCTAATATTTTATTATGACTAATCTCATATAAGCCCCACGAAAAAATTATTTCTCAAATATAATTTTAAAAACGGTTATTTTTACTAAATTTTTTTGCTGATATGAAGTTACACGTTTTTAAACTAAAAACTGGCAATAACGTAATATATTTAAACTGATAAGTCAAAATAATATTAAATTCCTTAATATCGACGTTCTTTGGAACAATGAATCATTAAAATACAATTAATTGCTTTTTCTTAGATACCCAAGAATGTTTAATATTAAAAAATAGTTCTCTATTCCAAAAAAGTCATCGGTAAAACTTCAAAATATTAAGGTAATTTTCTCATTATATGACCTTAAAAGCAGATCAAGAAGCCTTTTTCTTAATTTACGTTTCCTTTTAAGGTATCCGACTACTTGCGACAATTTTTTTAAGAAAATGGAGATATGGGGATTTTTATGTAGTACACTTAAGAGCATTTTAGTACATTTTAAGAAAAATATGCAAAATTATTTTACTAAAATGAGAAAAAAATTCGTAAAAATTTACAAAAAAATAACATAAAAGTAGCTCATTCTATACCAAAAAATTATGAACAAATTTTCCATTTTTCAATTCTGATGCGTTGCTATGTTATTCATTTTTGAAATCATCTTCAGGATAAGAAATATTTTAACTTTTACAAAAACTAGAACACTTTATCTTAGTTAATATATGAAATCGCTTAAAAAAACAGTGATTATTTCACAAAAGAGACAGTAAATTTTGTAATAAAATAGTGATTGATAAATCTGACAATTAAAACACTTCTACTATTATACAGAGCATAAGCAAAAAATTTCAGTTAATTATTTTCAAAACATTTTGAGCTATCGCTGTCCCCGTTTGAGCCTTTTCAAAAAAATACATTTCGAGTAAAACGCGTTTTAATGTATGACATCTTGTTTAAAGTAATGACATCTGCTTTTACTAAAACACTTGTAGCTTTTGTTCTAGTGAACGGAAAATAATAAACTTGGTATTTTATAAAGCTAATAGTTAGCCCATAAAATATAACCATAAAAAAAATTGTCAATTTTTGGCAAAATTCACAATTTTAGGGTAGTCGGATATCTTAAGTAATTTCAGTTTCGTGTTAAGAGAAAAAAATGCATGAAAGTAAATAGTAGATTGTTCGGATAGCTGTATTATTTTGAATATTATAACCAATATTTCGTCTTAAGCGTTTCCGCTTTAAACATTTTTCACTACATAATAATTTGAAAAGTGAAGAAAATTATTTAATATGAAGTGATTAATAATATGATCCGACCTAATATAAAGAACATTATTTTGTAAACCTGCGTAGAAAATCTGGATAGGGTGTTTCAGAATCGAATGTTTTCCGTGGTATAGAACAGTACTTCTAACCTTTTTTCACCGCGGACTTGTCAACATTTGATAATTTTACCGCGGCCCTCTGAAGGAGAGGAAGGGCGTTGATTGTTTATGTTTTAGATTATTTTGATTAGATAACTTTAATTTAATTGATTTTAAACATCACGAAGAAATGCTTTAAAAATATCATATAATATTTTAGCCTTAACTTTGCAATAACATAGAAATATCATGTAATATTTTAGTATTGAACATTGAAATGTTTCCTTTTAGTATATTAGTATAGTTATATTATGCTGACGCACATTCTTTTTGATAAAAAATTGTTTGACTATTAAGCCTTAAAAGCAATAGAATACAAATAGATCTGCAACTCGTCTTGTTTTCAGATCTAGAACAACTCTTAAATTTATCTCACACTTTCCAAGGCACACCTTTTTCTCAACACCAAAACCAAAAAGCACCATAAAACGCAGAGTATACCAGACTCGGTTAAAAAAAAAATCATAATCTGTAGAGTCAACTCCAAAAGAATGAAATCTCAGTCTTAAATCTTTCTCCCCTACTTTTTTCAAGAATGCATGACATAGGATTATGGGAAACGCCTTTAGAATCTACACCTAATCTTTTCTCCATAAAATTTACGACTCGTTTGTAAACTGGTTGACATCCTTAAACAGTTTAAATATAATATAGTAGTTTGTAATCAAACAAGCACGAGGCTAAACTATTTTATTAGATAATCCCTGTGAGCTTGTTGCGAGCCCTTGACGATTTATAGTATTGACGCTTTGCCTTAGCTTTTACGCAAACATATAGTCATCGCTTTCGATTGTACAAAGACGCTGGGAGATGTAATGCTCGAGTTAGGTGGTTATATTCTTACAATTAAACGCTTATTTCTTAGAAAATTTATGGTTGTCAACACACAAAGAAGATGGTGTCTTTGAAAAGTTTCATGTTTTGCATTTGTTGTAGAACATAGACAGGAAGTACTATAGATAGGTGAAGGATACCAGATTTAATCTTTCTCATGCGAAGTTTGAATTGGGAAAATGTAGCGTTCATTTGTAATAGATAAAAGGTCATAAAATTTTCAATGTATTGATGTTGCCCCATTTCTTTATTATTAATTTACCTAGGTTTTATCCCCATTTAAATTGCTCTTGTGATGTCAACTGATTTGAAAAAAAGCAATATTTATTTTTGAGAGAGAATTGTATATATATATATGTGTGTGTGTGTGTGTGTGTGTGTGTGAATTGTGTGGATTAAATAATTGTTTGTGGATTAATAGGTAGCTATTACTAAAAAAATACGTAGTAAATACTCATATTATCCACATTGAATTAACTACATATTCAATTCACAGAGGGCATTACGGTAGCTCTTAAAAATAAAAATATTATAATCATTTTTATCTTTAATCATAACATTATAAGGTAAACAATTAAAAATATTGTTAATATGTTATTGCTATATTTTTAGTATCTAACTTAATATATTAATTACAATTGTGTTTGTATATAATAATAATTTTACACTTATTGTGTGTGTGTTATGCTACAGTTCGGTCAGTAGTATTATAGCTTTAGATCTGAATTTGATTCTTGCATCTGACAATAATTTACTTATTTTTCATTGATTCATCGTATTTGAAGCATTTTTAAATGCATCTTTAGGCAAGTTACTTTTTTAAATGGATTTAGAACTTCTATCCAGTATTTTCAATAAGATTTCTTTCAGTATTATAAAAAGAAAGGGAGAAGGTTGACTAGCCGTAAAACTGGTTAAACTCCACTTGTATATAAAATTAAAAGCTGTTCCCAGTCAACATTGATTATAATACTGCAGCATCGATATTTTTAAGTTTCCAATCTCTGTATGTATATTATTATTACTATCAGTTTTTTTAAAAAAAAAGACCAGATTGAGATTTGTGGCTAATTATCTGATTCATACTAATATAGCAGTGGTCTTCAAACTTTTTCAACTCACCGAACCCTTTGAACTAAAAGGTGCTTTCGTAGAACCCCTAGAACTAGAAAGTATTTTTGTAGAACCCTATTCCACACACTTAGAAGAATATATCTTAAAATAATATTTAAAGTAGACCAACAATAGATCAATTTTCAAAGCAATTAAGAAAAGTTTTTGCATTTATTATTAAAAACTTTTAATCTACTTTTAATATATAATCTACTCATTAATAATATTAATCTGTGATCCAAGAGCCACCTATCCATGCATCATGTTTTAGTAACTGGGATATGTGCTTGCATTTTTTCACACAAACTGTCGAGGTCTATTCATACTGAAATCACATTATATATTCTGAGTATCATTTGTTTCTATACTTCGTTTTTGCAGCTACTCGCTTTGAGAAACATTTTCTCTTATACATATTGTCCTGAAGACCATTAAAATGTTTATAGCTGTGTGAGAAATATTGTGTATTTTCCATGCGAGAATTTACTACATAAAATTTAGGATCTGTTCTAGCTTAAATTTAGATTTTTAACATAAAATCTGTTGATATGTTGTAGATGTTTTTCCACAAATATAAAAAGGTGCATTTTCCATTAGAAAACTATTTAGTTTTGCAAAAGATATTGTATTGACAAGTATTAAATTATCTTGGGGAACTCAGGATAGTAAACAATAGAAGATTCACACAATCTCTAGTAAGTAATATGTATAAATATATATAACACGGTAAAACTTTTTAATATTCTTTTATTTTATAATAAGAGTTTAAAAAGTATTCCAAAATAAAGTTATTATGCATGAAGAAAAAATTTTTCTGCTTCTTAATGACAGGGATGAGCTTTAAATTCTTGTGGGTATACAAACATTTTAGAGAACGTGAATCCATTTTGCATACACATTTCTAAGTTTTCGATTTTTTTATTATGACTCGGGAACTCCTGGGTATGCCTCATGGAACCCTCGGGTTCCGTGGAACACAGTTTGAAGACCACTGTAATATAGTATTGGTAATTTTTTCTTCTAAAAACCACACACTAAATTCGTCCCACACATAAACACAAATTTCAATACTATCTTTCTAAACCACACCGAATTATGAAATTTTTCTTAAAACAAAAACAACCCTAAAACATTAACAGGAAAAAGTAAAATTGTGCATTCATTTCATCGTATTTTTCATACTTGTATAATCACTTTATCATATAAAATCTCCTTATACTTATACTTATAGGGTATATGTATAAGTATTCGCATGATTGCTTTATTCCTTCATGTATGAATTCGAAAACCCATTATACATACCAATTACATTGTTAGAATTTACATATCTGAAACATTTTTGTTTTTGAAATAAATTGCGAATAAACAGAATAAAAACCATACAAAAGTAAAATGAATTTCGAATCTTTAAAAATAAATTGCAAGCTGTAACTATTTCTTTGAAAATTTTAAAATAAAACGTTATACATCAATTTATATATAATTATCATAATCATTATTAATAGCAAATTTTCGATAGCATATATTACATTTATTGAAATATGCAATTAAAATTATAGCAAATGAAAAATTGATTAGTAAAATAAGTTAAAGTTTGTTCAATATCCGAATAAATTTTTAGTCCCTTTTAATTCTTATATTTTAAGAAAAACTCTCTGTAATCTTAATTTTTCTCTTTCGCCTATTATAACTACTCATAATTTGTTGCGACCATGCGGTCTATTGAGGATTTGTCTGCACAAAATTAAGAAACATTTTAGTGAAATCAACACCTTTATTTTGCGTATAAATTTACTATCACTTTTAGATTAAGAGAATCAAAACATGATGCACATTCAAAAAATCGATTTTCCAATTTTAGTATTAAAAAACAGTGCATATTTTTCTTAATCTATAAAAGTATAACACTTATGTCCGTTGATAAAATAACCTTAAAATATGAGAATGTAATGGACAAAAAATGTAAACAAGCATTTACAAAAAAAAAAAAAAAATTTAGGTTTTTTTTCACTCCTTTCTCCAAAGCATAAAAAACTATAACTAAAACTAACTAACTATATAACTATATAAACTAAAACTATAACTAACATAACTATTTCACTATATGGTTTATAATTTTTTATACGTCTATACAGAATACATGTGCATATAGTGCACCTAATTCTTTTTAGCGAAGTAGTACAAGTTTCTTAAAAAATAGTTTTATGTATAAAAAGGGAAAAAACAAAAGTTTTCAAAATTACAAAGTTTTATAATTTTTTTAAAGAAACTATCTTAATATTGTACTAAAAAAATAGGTTCACTATATTTTCTGTATTGTTTTATATATATATATGTTCAAAAAATATATTATATATTTAAGAGGTACTTTTAAAAAAAGGGCGCCTTAACATAAACATGTATTACGAGATCTGAAAAATTATGTCCAACTTTAATTAAACAAAAAAAAAAAAAATTTTTTTTAACTAAATTTTTATTGTGGGGTTTTTTTTTTTTTTTTTATTTCTACAAAATAATTAAAATATTTTTATTAAAATCACAAAAAATCTAAGCTCTGTTGGATATTTTTAAACATATATGTTCAACAAACAAAAAGTATTATTTTTGGCATTTTACTATTTCCAGCATGTCCTGTGGTGTCTGATAGCTTTAATTATTTTAACTCTAATACTTTTTCAGTATCAGCCGGACGACTATCGACATTTCCTGTATCATAGCTTGACCTTAAATAGCAACTGACATTTGCATAGATCACGATTCTTCCACGGAAAGCGAATTTATAATCATGCAACAGTTAAAAGTTTCTCAAGATGATTAACAGGAATCGTGGATAGGATCCGTTTCAAAATTATTGATGAATTAGAAGTATATTTATAAAACTATTACTTAATCAATTAATAGCAGCAAATATGGCCGTAATAATACTATAATTAACACATTATATATTTTTATTCTAAATGAAAATATTTAAACACTAATAAAGAACCCTTTTTATTGGTTTAATGGATGTATTTACCCATTTTAATCTTAATTTTTTTCTTTATTTCCTAAGTAATGTTATTAAATTCAAAATTCATTGAATATAATTAATATACAATTAAGTAAAATGACTGTTTTTGCCTAAAATAATTAAGATAGTTATGCTTTTAAAGTATCCGAAACATTTTGTACTGTTATTGAATTTTTATTTGTTTTTCTCAATGCGAAAGACTCAAAATATTGTTTTAAAAATATAGCCAAACGATATATTATTCTCATTAAACTGAGTAAGTTTTTTTATCTTTTAAAAATTATCGATATAAAATGCATAGTTTTACATACTTTTTCATTTTACTTATTTTTAATAAAATATTTCCTCTTTCTTTTTAAAAAAAATTAGCATATATTAATTGGACAAATCTAAGTGTTGGTTCTTGATATATCAAAAAACTAATAATTTCTGCTTTAAAATTTCAATACGCTTAAGTTTATTTTTATTTTATGAATTTTACTTTTTAAATTTGAATTATTATACAAACTTTTTTTCCAGCATTTTCTTTACCCTATTGAATTTGGTTTTATGCTAATTTACGAAAGTTTAAAACTTTTGTTCTGTATACCAAAGTGTGTGCTAAATTCTTTTAAAATAGATTTTGCTTTCATAGTATATTTTTCGTTAATATTTTATGCTTATACTTACTCTGAAGTTTAAAAAAAATTAATAGGGGTTTTTTTTCTGGATTTCCTGGGAGGGGGGGGGGGGAGTGAGAGCTTTTCAAAAATATTTTTCGGATAGGAAATGTTACAGAAATTAATATTAAAATTAATTAAAATTCCTTTAATTTCAAATTTTATTTACAAATAAATTTACATCACTATTAGGATTAGGCTTTCTATTTTTTTTCTTTACCTGACAGGAAAACTTTTGTCAAAACTTTTAACTAAAAAAATACAAAGCTAGAGTTATTTTTAAAATTTTTGGACTTTGAATTTTAAATATTGCTAATAAAAAAATGCTTTAAATATTGAAGGAATTTTCCACCTTCTTTTTTCGGCTTCAATAAGTACGTAAATTGAAACTCCAATAAATCCAAAATGTCTTCGAAGTCAAAAAACTGATGCCATCTTATGAATCCATAATAAATAAATTGCAAACGGAAACCTTTAATAAAGTCCGCTATAGTGAAAAAAAGAAGTGCCAAACGATTTTTTTACCTGCTAACGATCGAACGAGATAAAAAAAATCGCATGGACTTGGGTGGGTTCCATTGTGAATGCTCGATTCGCTTAAAAACCCAGTGAATATCTCCATAGGGGAAAAAGCCCTGAACAATACGAAAATAGTCTACTGTATTGTAGATTAAGTATGTGACTGCTCAGCTAAAGGCGTTGGTAAAAAAAACATGGCCACTATTGAGTACGAACACTGCAACGGAAACGGTCTTACTTCCTAGATCCAAGAGCCTTGTTGCAAAAGTAACACACTGTTACCCTTGTTCGTCAGTTTCTTGTGAAACTGAAAACCATTGAAGAATATATATTTGGGGGTAAATTCTTAGGGGAAAAGCACTGCTTCGCGACGTTCTTTTTCAACAGGGCGGGCAAAAAGTTCGACACCTTTTTGCTGCCTTTTTCTTTCATGATCTTCTTCGGGGTATATCCCCTCCCTGTCGTCCGTCTTCGTGAAATACCCTAAGGAAGGAGGTATACAAAAAGCTTTTACATCCCATTTTAACCACAAAAAGTACTCCAGTTTGAAATTTACAAGTTTTTAATAGGATTTGTAGTGAATTGCACGTTAAATTACCGGTGTTCCACGAGACTTAGGAAATGGAGGACTTTTGTCGATTTAAAAACTTCCTTATGATTAAGAAGAACAGAAATTCTACTTGAATTTATTAAAATGAGCTTGATTTTCATAAAAAGAAAACATTTTCTAAAATGTATTAAAATATTTAAAAAAAATATGGGGCACAAAGGAAATTTCTTCGAAAAATCTTCTGCTCGATGAAATTGGAAAAATTTCTTTTTTTTTTTAATTCACTTAAACTGCTTTCGTTATGAGATACTGCATATATATTTTTTTTTAATTATGTTCAGAACTTTTAGTTAGAGCTATCAAAAACAATAGAATTGGGAATGAGATAGATCTGAAAAATCCCGAAATGGTGTATGAAATACTTAAATTGGATATTAAATACAATTCACATTGACATTAGGTTGAAATTTAGAGCATTGTTTTTTGGAACTTTCAGTTTCGGATTCCCAATATATGTATAATCATACCTTTTTTCTGTCGTACTACCCTAATAATGACTGAAAACTCTATTGTACCCCAAAAATTAGATGTTTTTAAATAATTAATTATTAGTTTTAATTATTATTATTCGTTTTTGGAAGCTTACATTTAAAAAACATTTCGATTATAAAAAGAATTAGAAGAATTCTAAGCTGAGCTGCTTTTACACAGCTGGGAGGTCCATAAAAATCGAAGCCAAAATCTTTCTCTCTAACTAAGGTTTTTCTGACAAGACAAAATCCAGTGGTAATCACCCAGTTCTATTACTTCGAAGGAAAAGGAATTTGTGAAGCTATATTTCGAATACCCTCAAATAGAAGGGAATTTCATTTTGAGAACCATTACTTTATTACGGTCGACAATTAATCGTGATTTAAAAAGATCTGTGGGGGGGGGGGAGTTTCAAAAATATGTATTATATAAAATATTTTTCAAAAAATATTAACCTGAATAAAATTAAATTATAAAGAAAGATAGATAAAGGTTGGAAAAATCTGTAACGATTTTACTGGGGAGATAATAATGCATTCAATAAAACAAAAGTTTTAGTACTATTCAAGACGAAAGATAGAAAGTATATAATTCATTTTATTTAATAAGATCTGGGTAATTTTTTTCAAATCTAAAAGTAAAGTTGTATTAATTATTTTAAATAATACAGCAATACCTCAACTTCCGCTATCCCGACTTACGCGAACCCAGTGGTACAAGATTTTCAAATCTCGTCGATTTGTCATTTGTTTCAGTAAAAAAAAAAAAAAATTGGCAAAATTGATGAAAAATTGGGATGGGGTTGCAGAAGTTGTGAATCTTGTCAGGCAAAGAAATTTAGAAGTGGATAGTGAAGACTTTCAAGAACTGCTGAATTCCCACAATCAAGAGCCAACAATTGATGAGCTCATAGAAATGCATAACGAAAACTTGAGCCTTCAGACCCTGTTCAATCAAAAGATCGAATGACGATTAGGAGTTTGACAAAAAGCCTCAATTTAATTGAAAAAATGTTACAAATTTTAGAAAATATAGATTATAATGATGAGCGTATTTTTTCAACAAAATTAGGAATAAAAAAAATATTATTCCTTTTGCGATAGGAAGAAGAAAAATCTTTGTGAACCGCCAGGCTACTTTTTGTTAGATTTTATATATATAAACCTTCTAAATCAAAATAACTTCGGTTTGCAATTTTGTATATGTGTTACCTAAGCTTTTACTATAAACATTTTTTTTAAAAATTATTATTTTATTTCGTCTTCGGTCCAAACTAAAAATAATTTATGTGTATTTATATGCGAAATTATACCCCGACTTACGCGTGATCATTCAGTCTCACATATCACGCAAGTTCGGGGTATTACTGTATTATAATTTTATTAAAATAAACGAATGTAAAATTCTTTTCTATCCATAAACTTCAATGTTAAGCGACTCTACAATTCTCCCCCTCCCCCGCGGTTTCTTGATAGAATGAAGCCTAGCAGTGGTGCGTACAAAATTTTTTCAAGGGGAGGGGGTGTCCAGGGTCGAAATTCCTCCATTCTCGTATCATACCTCAATACGACCCACCAAACATATTCCTTTGATTTTTTTTATTTTGGGAACAAAAAACAATAAAAAAATAAATCACTGAATAAATAATTAGCATTAATTAAAAGTAAATTGTTAATAACACAAATACTTAATTAAATTTTACTTACTATATACATAGGATTATCATCAATCGAAAACAAAATCAAGGGCTATGGGGTTCCGGACCCGTAGACCTACCCTTGTACTCTCTATTGATGTGCCTAGTAGATTTCTTAAATGTTATGTAATCTGTTGCAATATTTCACACCTCAGTGCGTAAAATGTCCACGATTACATAAATGATTCAGTAAAAATAATAAGTTATATTGTGTAGAAGATAATGATAAAACTCATTGATAGTTTTCCATGTTTGCAAACTGGCGTTTAATGATTCAAAATTAAAGTTATGAAATATACTCGTACATATATTAATAAAGCATTGAATTTTAGTACTTCTTCAGTCTAACAACATAATGTATCGAATACCAACAAAGCTTGCCTGCTTTCCAATTAAGAATTTAATAAAACTGATTAACAAATTTCTTTTGACAGTAATTAATTTTAAATTGGCTGTATTTAATGTATTCAAAAGATACTTGCTCAAGAACAGCTTTAAAATAGGTCGCATTGCTCAACATAGAAAAAAAGAAAGTAAATTGATTTAAAGATGCAATGCAGAATTTTAATAATAAACGGTTTTGGAAAATAAAATAATGTTTGATTGTATTGTACACAAATTATTATATACATAAAGTTACTATTAAAAAATAAAAGGAATAGTTGTTAAGTAATATCCTGGAATTTTATATGGCTGTACTCAGAATCAAAATTCAGCTGATAATAATTTGATACAAATAACAAATTGAAAAAGATATTAAAATCAAATATAAACATAATTGGAAAGGTACATCGATAAAGTTTTTGATTATTTTAAGATTTGATAATTAAATTTTAAAACTAAACTGTATATAAAGTTAAACAAGTAAATTATTTTGCGTGTGTGTGTGCAATCATTAAACAATACATCTTATCTTTAATCATATTACGCCGTTTGGTCACAGCAATGGTTGCTACAATTCCATTTTTTTTTTTTACAAAAGTTTACTGTGAAAAAATTATTTTTGTGTGTCCTTTTATTATATAATATTAACACCACACATAAGAAAGTATAAGTGTATAAATAAGTATTTTTTTTTTTTTTGATATTTAGTTTCGCCTGATATGGAATATATATTATGTGCAGAATTTTTCAAGAATATTATTACAACAAAAAATTATTCAAAGGCTATTTTTTGGAGATGATATATTTTCAAGAAATTCTAATTCTTTGAAAATGCTTCCATAAAAATAATATTTTGCCTATATATAGATAGCTAGGTTTTCAATACCGGATCTTCTATATAATTTAGAAGTGGATTTATTTGTATTTAATTATATCATAGAAAAAGTTTTTAAAAAAAAACATTACTTATTATTTCATTTGATAGAATTATTCAGAAATCCTAGTTCAGGCTCTGTAGAGAAACCTTAACTATATAAAGATAAAATGGTTTTTTGAAGTATTTTTCATAAAAGGGGAACGTTTTGAAATTATGTAATATTTTTTCGTTTTTTTGTTTTTTGTTTTTGTTTTGCAAAATGATATTCTTAAAACAATTTAATACGTATATTCCAATTCAAGGTAAGGTTATATTAAATATCAAATTTTTTATTTTAGTTATACGTTTTTGCAAAATTACAGTTCCAAACGTAGTCAGATACCTTAAACAAATCATATTATTTTAAAGATATAATCATTAGTCTGTTTTAGAAATAAAGGTGAAAAACATACCGACGTTAATTACAATTATTAATTTAAAACCTTTCTATGCTAAACTGTTCATGAAAAAACACAATATAAACAAACATGTTTTTTTAAAGGACAGTTGAGCCACTGTAGCAACATATTTTCCCTCAGACGAGTCTTTTAATACTGCCTGTGCTGCACACAGCCACTACCTGTACAGGACCCAACATACCTTCAGGACTATTCGCAAATAGCTTCCTTTTTCCAAAAGCATAAATCTCCCAAGCAACATTGAAATGCCAAATTTTAAAATATCTTTTTTGGGTAGAAAATGTACTTTTTCCGCGGTTGCGTCTTTGACAGAACTTAATCCAGGATTAGCCCTGTTGTAAGCTTCCGATGGAAATAAGACACCGATATCATTCGTGACAATTGAGAGGAAAAAAATGGCCTTACCAGTTACTTTGTTTGCGGTTAGTCTCGACAGGAAAGAGGGGCGTGGTTTCCAAATCTGAAACCGCCCATCGGAATCAAAGGATATAGTATTTGTGGAAAACTTGGAAGAAAACTGTTTCCATATCCAGATTATAGATGTGATGGATTACAAAAAGAAAGTAGACTTCGAAAAACTGGGAGGTTGAGGTCATAAGTCATAAGCTTAAGGGTATTCATATCACTCAAAGATGTATGATCGTCACGTCTTTGAATGTTAAATCTTTATCAAGAGTTGCACAGATAATTCGCCACGCTGTTTCTCAGTTATTGAATTGTTTATTTTGCAATTCTGAACCCTTTCCTTCAAGTAAATGTGTACTATCTTTAAGGTGATTGACTAGGTTCGGAACCGTGATTTTGAACAAGTGTATGATTAAATAATTGTTTTAACATTTAGGGTCAGTTGAATTAGAGTATGCATATAAAATTGTTTTGAGAATATAATTACAAGAAAAATTATTTAAATGCAATTTTTTTTGGCATAATATTAAGAAAGAATGACATGTTTTCAAAACGTTATCCTTTCATGACAAATGTTTCTATAATAATAATATTTTACATATATACAGTTAGAAATTTTATATATACTGGGGTTGAACTAACATTTTTGAAATAGGTTATTTAGAAGTGGATTTATTCACATTTTAATACACCAGAGTAGAAAAATTTTAACAAAAAAAAAAAAAAAACATCCGTTGTTATTTTAATTGATAAAAATTCTGAAAATGATGTGAAATTTTCAAAAAATCTAGTTCAATTTCGGTATAGATGCCTTAACTATATACAAGCAAAATATTAATTTACTAGAAGCTTTTTTTATCGAAAGAGAATGTTTTAAAAATATGTCATTCTCTCAATTTTTTTTTTGCCAAAAAATTGCATGTAAATAATTTTTTTGTAATAATATTCTTTATTAATGTAACAATTTTATATGTATGTTTTGATTCAACTGACACTAAATATCAAAAAGTTATTCATTTACACTCTTTTTTTCAAAATCAAGGATCCAAACGTAGTCAGTTTGAAAGTAAGCAAATTTTCAAATTATGTTTTTGGAAAAAGCTTTCAAAATATGACAATTTTGAATTACTAAAGGTTATCAATTTATCCAAAAAGTTTTTAGAGAAAAAAATTGGACATTTTTAAAAAAATTCATAATTACTTTAATTTTTAACAAAATGAAAAAAGCCTTCCTTAAAGTTTTATTGATAGTATACATAACCTACTTTAAAAGTTTTATCCATTAGAAGTAAGTAGTTTTTGAGAAAAAGGTACATATACTTACGCAATTTAGCATGGGTTCCTATGGATGTGCCGGACCTCCTTAATGAAGTTTAATACAAAATTTTCAAGAATTTGAAAAACAAAATATTTTTTTTAAAGTTTTTGGAAAATAATCTTATATATGTATATATTTTTTTCACGTTCTAGTTTTTAGAATCAAATGATCTACAAATTCTGTACCAAAAGTTTATGAACAAATTTTCAATTTTTCAATTCTGATGTGTTGCTATGGTATTCATTTTTGAAGTGATCTTCAGCATGAGAGATATTTTAGTTTTTACAAAAACTAGAGCACTTTATCTTAACTGTTATATGAAATTGCTTAAAAAAACAGTGATTATATTCATATAAAGGACTGTAAATTTTGTAATAAAACGGTGATTGATATATCTGAAGGTTAAAACATTTCTACTATTTATAACACAGAACATACACAAAAAATTTCACAATTAATTATTTTCAAAACTTTTTAAGTAATCGCTGGCCCCGTTTGAGCCTTTAAAAAAAAACACATTTCGAGTAAAACGTGTTTTAAAGTATGACATATCTTGCTTAAAGTAATGGCATCTGCTCTTACTAAAACACTTATAGTTTTTTTCTAGTGAACAGAAAATAATAAACTTGATATTTTCATAAAGCTAATAAGAGGGCCTGTAAAATAAAATCATAAAAAAAATTATCAATTTTCGGCAAATTTCACGATTTTAGGGTAGTCGGATACCTTAAGCCTACAAGTAATTTTAAACATACATTACTATATAGCCAGTAATTTTAAGCATACACTACCCCATGCGTCCTTAAGTTTAATTACTGATAAAAACTATTAATGTTTCTTAATTTTTTTGAGAAATTATGGCAATTTTATTGCTCTAGGTGAGTTAGGCAACTGGTAAAATCAGTTCAATTTCATTTATCAACATAAAATGTACTAAAAGAGAGCATAATTTGAAAAATGCCCTGAAATATTTAAAAAATAGGGAGAACAAAAAAACGAATCACTAGAGAAAAAGTTCGTTAAATAGAAAACGCACTTGGCTATTTGGAGGTTATTTTCCGATGAAAATACTACAATGTTCTTCAATCCAGGAAAAAGTGCGCAAAATAGAGAAATTCTCAAAATAAAGGTTCATTATACGGAGGTTCAAGTGTATTTTTTTTAAAATTATATTTCTCCTAATCTCCATACCATAGAACATTTTTTCCGTACATAGATAGGCCTCGATTATAAATATTTTTTCCTTTCATATATCTGCGATGCACCATAATTTATATTATACCGTTAAGTCTTGAAAGCCGTTAATGGATAGATTAACTCATTTGCTCCGTTAAAGTATGGAATCAAGAGTTTTCCGCATTTTAAATACTTAATAAATGGTTAAAATTCAAAAGTTTGTTTATCTCATTTCCTTTCTGTTGAGAATTCTGATTGAACACACGTTGACTCATCCACGAATAATTTTTCCTAAACATTCAGAAACACAATCGCGGGAAAATTCTCTCTATTGTTGGAATCTATTGGAAAATTCTCCAATTTCTGTAAATTAAATAAAATTTAAAACTGATAAATCCAAATTCATTAAATTCAAAGCCACTTCAAATTGCTTTCATCACACCCCTGGGAAGATATCTACAGAATCCACAAACGACCGCTGAGATCCGAATAACGATTGGTTCCCATGCCATTTCGTCCTTCACTTAACACATAAAGACTGAGATAACCGGAGACGATAATTGGACCGCGGGAATAGCGAGATAAAACATACCGCGCACGCGTCGTAGCGCCCTTCAATTGTGACTGAAAGTAAAAGTGTGAACCTTCACGCCTTTCGCGTGAAATTTGAGTCGTTCTGCATTGAAGAGCAGTAGAAAGGAACTCCATTAGTAGTAATGAAGAGGAGGATGGTATTGTGAGCAGTTACGGGAATTGTGCGATCGCGATCGCCTCTTGCAGTTCATCAGTGGAGAAAAGAGTGAATTTTTATCTTCTTTTGCGAACGCCGCTCGGGGTAAATTTTCCCACCAACAAAGAAATTTTTGATGAGGTGTAGATTGTGAAAGTAAAACGATATGAAATTCGAACACGATTTTTAAGCTCTTTTAAAAAAATAATAATTGTTACGACATGCATTAATGATGAAAGATATCATTGATGATGAATTGCTAATAATGAATGAATTGATTAAATTGAATTTTGAAATGAAATTCGAATATGAATTTTGTTAGCCTTTTAAAAATAACATTTTCTTTTCGAGGCATTGATGGCAAAAGGTTTTAATGATGAAAAATTAATTAATGAACAAATTATGAAATGATTTTGTGAGCTATTTTTTTAAAAGTTATTTTTTTCTTCACGCACTTTGAAAAAAGTTAAGCAAAAGTAAAAAAATAAAAATTTGCAAAAAAAGTGAAATTTTAATAAAATTTTTTTTTCTCCTTTACAATCGTTTTTCAGGGCATAAACGATGATAATTGATAATTGAGGAAGAATAGATAAAAAAAAAATGTAAATAAAACAAAATTAAAAAGAAAACTAATTTTTTTGTATATTACTGATTATTTCAGTTATTTTTAAGAGCATTATTAATTTTTGTATAATTATTTTCTAATCATATCTTTGAAAATATGGAGATTTAATAAATTTAAATGAAATTGAAAGTATTTAAATATTTTTTCATTTCATGAAAGTAAGCACTTACAAAAGAACAAAAAAACTAATAGGTGTAGAATAATAAACAATACTTTGCTTTTAAAAAGTACAAATAAAAGTATTTCATGTCATTCATAAGTGAAAAATAAATATTAATCATTGCGCTTATAATTTATCTGATTATTACATAAATGAATACTTCAGATGTATTGAATTATGGTTTATTTAAAAAATGCATCCATATGTAATAAAATTCGGATCAATATTCAAACGATTTTGAATTAAATGCTAAATAAATGTTAGGTGCAATTAGTGGCACACACGAAAATTTTTCAAGGGTTGGAAGGGGGTCCAGGGTAGTGCCGGATTGCCATTAGGTGGAGTATGCAAATGCATATGGGCCCCGCGCTTTTTGAGGGCCCACAAGAGGATTTTCTGTTTTCTGTTAGTGCTCCAAAAACAGACTACGGGCCCCGAAAATTCGACTGCCTAGGGGCCTCCATGTCATTTAATCCAACACTGGTCCAGGTGTGAGTCTACCATTCTGCTTCTTAATCTACGACAACATATTCTTTGAATTGCCATATCTGGAACAAAAACAGTAAAAAGTAAACTATTTATTTACGATTAGCATTAATTAATAAAATAAATTATTAATAACAAATATTTAATTAAATGTTACGTACTGTATTCATAGGATTGTCATCAATCGAAAAAAAATCAAGGGCTATGAGGAGGATCCGAAACCGTGACCCCCCCCCTCTTTGTGTACGCCACTGGGTACAATTACTATGTTCTATTTAAAGATAAATCTGTGCATCTCATTGACATAATAAGCGTGATTTTTTATTATTATATTTTCATTTATCCCCCTAAAAAACAAACTCCCTTATATATATTTTGGGATAATGTATTCAATTGAGAACTTGAGATTTCTCAGGAAAGTAGTAGGTTAACATTTTTAGGAGTGACCTTTAAAAAGAAGAAAATGTTTGGAGGGCCATTATAATCCATTACAAATGCACTAAAATATTTTTAAAAAATGGTCTTTGTGTGAAAAGTCTTCAATACTAATGCGACAAATGTAATTATGGCTTCACTTGTTTCTGCGATATTTTAAACTTAAATTACATGCAAAATAAATATTTTTTAAAAGGAAATATATTTTTAAAAAAATGAGGGTTTTTTTTTTATTTGCTCCACTTTAAAAAGTTTTTAAAATCAGTTTTTATGTGCGTTCACAACTATATTTTTGCTAAAGCAAAAGAAAAAAAAAATTTTAATTTCGATGGAAGTTTTCCATATGTAAAAAACGAAATATATCCTTGAATAATTTTTTCAAGACATTGATGTAGAAAATTTCGGTACTGCTATTTTGAGAAATGTGGCAGGCCGGATAAAACCATAAGTGTACCGTAGTTTTCTTGTCACTGACTCCGAACCTACAGTTTTTTTTATAAGGGAAATACAACACACACACACACCACACACGCACACCACACACACACATTTTCAAGATTTTACTGAGGAAGTTTTAAAATAAATTTAACTTTTATTTCAACTATTCAATACCCTCAACCCATACACACACAAAAAAACTGAGATTTTTTTTTTTAAAGTTTACAGAAAGGAATGATTTCTTGGCAATCATTTGTTATTGGAATTTTATGTTTCATATTGTAAGCTAAATGTCCAATAAAAAATTATAAGCAGAGTGTAATATTAATCCAGAATTAATAACTTAGCTTTATTTCATTGGAATATTAATTAGAATAAATCATCATTTCGCGTGCTGATATAATAATTTTTTCCTTGTAATCGCAAAAAAATTCAGTCATTTTAACCCTCTAACCACTTTCAATATAAATATCGTATTTAATTTTTTACAAATTCGTGAGATCAACATAATTGAGTTGCACTATAAATAGTGAATAAAAATAGGCTGCAATTTTATACAAAGAGAGAGAGAGAGAGAGAGAAAAAGCTGCTGGTAGGGGGAGTATCGGTTTTCCTGGTCTATGAAATAAATACAATTTTCCTTCTAACTAATATTTTTTTACTTAATACTAGAAAGACTGAAACTTAGAAAAAACCTATATTGCCCAGAAGCTGTCAAAATGACTGCATTGTGAAAAAATAACTAATGTGTAAAAAAAATTTGTTTAAAATAAATTTTTAATATTTTTTATATTATTTACAGTCATATAACAAGTTATTAGTAAATATTAACAATAAAAAAATTTAACATCACTAGGAAAAAATATATTCTACAAGTTCTAAGAAATTGTGTCATTATATACGTAATTATTTTTCTAATTGAAACTAAAAAGCAGTCGAAATGACTTTCTTGGGTAAACTAGTGTTAAAAATGTGAAATGTAATATGTAATCATGAGGAAAATTAGGCGGAAAGATTCAAACTTAAACTAATTATTTTCCCATTTAGAGCGGATGCTCTAATTAAAAAGAAAAAGGAAAAAAGAAAATCATAAAGATTATCATAGCAAAGAAATCATACAAAGACATATAGTTAAGTAAAAAATTTAAGAAAATTCTAATAATAACTCTCTCTAATTATAAAAGGATACAAGAGAAAAAAAATTACACTACAAATTAGCTTTTTCACGGAAGCCTTTAATAAGCATGTAGTACAATCTGTAAAGCAATCACGGAGAACAACAATCGTGCAATTTTAGATATTTACTTTTTTTAAAAAAAAAAAGAAATAATTTATTACTTAGTAAAAGAAATAGATGTTAATGGCAATTAAAGTGTCTAAAATTTGTGGGTTATATCTGTTTTCAAACTGAACTAAAACCACATGCTGACTGAAGAATTAGATACTATAATTATTGCTATAATGACGAACAGTGTCTTTTATTCGTGACAGGGGAAATAAAGTCTGACTCGTCAGAAATATTGGAAAATCCCTGTCTAACTGGGATTTTCCAACAATTATATGAATTGCTCTAAAATGAGCAGATAATGGTTTGGCGCTAGAATTTTGTCGAAACGAAGCGTTTTTAACGAATACTTAGGAAAATTAAATAAAATGCAGCTAAGTTTGAGTATTAGCTTAATGTTCAAGAATAAGATTGAAATAACGATGCACACATTTTCAAATAAGATATGCCTTAGATTAACATAAAATTGTTTCTTTGTATTTATTTTAATATGCAGTTAAATTAAAATGAACTTCAATTAAAAGGACTGGTTTTACAATCTTGTTTTAGTGCACTTATTGTATTGTTATCGTTTAATGAGATCATTTTTGTAATTTAAATTTCTTAAAAAGAGGAATATATATCACGAGAAAAGTTTCCAAATGATTAAAATTCATCTACATTTTAAACCGTAAATTGTTTTTAAATAATTTTTTTGTGGATAAAATTACTTATGACTTATTTATTTGCATAGTATTAGCAAATGTGTAAAGTTTCAAAGCTGTAAGTAATTCTTTCTTTGTTGTTGTTCGTACCTTTCGTGTTGAAATTTGCACTTCCTAGAAATTGAAATTGAATGTAAACCTACTTTTAACTAACCATGACTAGGAGTTCTTAAATGCTTTCTACTTTAACCAGATAGAAAATTTAAACTGGATTAGAAACAGAAAAGACTGCAGTTTTTTCCCCCGTAATAAAGATTTTTGAGCTATGTACGGGAAATGACTCCTTGGTAAATTAACGGAAGTAATTAATTAACTAAACTAACACGAAAAGAAAAGCTTATTGGCATTTCTTTCCATTACTTTCTTCGAAAACTTCGAAAGATTTCGTTAAGTTGGATTACATTTGGTGAGGTTAACATCTAATTTAAATCTCCTTTTTTTTTCAAGAAGTTTAACAGAAAACAGTCAAAAAAAAAAATATCAAGTGTTTCGTAATAATTTTTATGAAGGTGTAGCAAAAATGAAATTTATTTCCAAACTTCATTTTCTTTTTTTACAAGCGCATATGTGTTTAATTGGAAGATAGTTTTGCCTTTGCTCTGATATTACACCGTTCTTTCTTTTAACATTTATATATTTTAATGGATTTTTCTTAAAATTAGAAATAGGATTTTGATATGCAGATTCCTTTTTTTGCAACATAGATTCTTCCAAATTTAACAATTTATAACTTGTAACAACCTGTACATGGTAAAAAATTATCAGCATAAGCTATAAAAAAAACTATAAAAATCTTTTCAAGGTTAACACGCAATTTTTAGCGCATTTCTTTAAAAAAAATATTTTTAAGGAAAAAATTAAAAAGAAGCATGAAAAATAAGTGTCATTTGTGTCCCATAACCAAGGTAGGCAAAAGCATTATGCAAGAGATACAATTGTAAAAGGTCTTGTTCTCAAAAAACAGTGTACGATTTTACATTTCATCTATTTTGCAATACTTAAAAAAATGAATAGTTTTATTACTCGCTAATTTAACCAGTATTGTTTCCCTTAACGATTTTTTTCAAGTTTTTGTTTGTATTTTCTTACAAAATAGTAAAAATCCTATTTTGTAATAGAATTTTTATTTTTTTCCCCTCCACTTTCAAATTAACTCTTCTTTACGTATACAAATGTTACATGCATTCTTTCTCAAGAATAATAAGAATAGCAACAAAAAAAAATTAAGCTAATATTAATCCAGAACAATTTTCTTTTTATGCAATTTTCTTCTTAACTCATAATTGAGCTAGAATAAAATTAATTATAAGAATATTATTAATGAATTGATTTTACGTGATTTAAGAAAATGAGTATAAATATATAAATTTGATATACCTGAATTGTTAATTTGCTATAGTTCTTATTAGCATAAATTAATATAGATTTGTAGCTCGTAAGTATTCGAAATAATATTCTTTTTGCAAATTTAATTTTGCAGCCTATTTATAGAAACTTAATGTGATTTAATAAAGACTTCTTTGTAACGAACAGTTAAATTCAATACATAAAGAGTAGTTAAGTACCAAAAATTGTGTCATTTAAAAAAATTTTTTTGTTTTGCTTCTCCAAATTTTTTGATTATTTTTAGAGGTTTTCCACGAAAATTTTGCATCAACTTTATTTTTTTCAGGTTGGTCTTGACAAAACCAGGACTACAGAGGAAATAGTCTTAATAACTATAAGCCATTAAATAACTTTATTCTGAAAATAATTATTGAATTGTCTTAATGTAAACTATTTTTAGAAAATCTATGCATTTTTACAACTTTTATATCTATTAATGAACAAAACAAAACAATTAGAATTATTTTAAGAATTAATATTAAGAATCAGTTTAATTCAGAACTAAGCCATTCTTATTAAAAATGCTTCTTAATTTTGTTGCTAAAATTATTCTAATTTTTGTGATTACGAAGTAATTACATAAAATAACATTTTATTGGGATTATTTTAGCGCTTTCGATTTTCAGATGGAAATTATTTTTCGGAAATTCAGAGTTACAGTGCCATCTGGTGGTTCAAATCTGAAACAAGTACTTGAACAGTGGGCTATTTACGGAATTTAATAAAATATATTTAATAGTACGCAAAACCAGAGCAGAAAGCTTTTGAAAAATGACATCGCCTTTTAATTTTAACTTTGATAAATTTTTTAAATTTAGACATGCTAATGGCAAATGTTACAAATAACTCGAAATTTCTTGCTTGAAATGTATTTTTATAATTATTATTATATTTATAATTAATAATTTTTAAAACATAGTGTTAGGAGAATATAAATAATTATGAAAACATTGAAGATATATAATTGATAATGAACGCTTTTTTCTACAAATCTGCTGATTGTGTTGTTGAATAACAATTCATATCTAAATTTTATGTTTATGAAGTAACAAAATGGCGATATATCACCATATATTAGTGTTTTTTTTTTAATGTAAAATCTCATAAGTTTTTTGTTGTGACACTTTCATTTTAATAATATGTTAAGAACCATTTAAACAAGAAAAAAAAAATGGTATGAAATACAAAAATCTTGATTACAATTATTCCTTTTTAATGACTTACACTTTCTGATATTTATTTATTGATAGTTTTTTAATACGGAAGAAGCCATTTTTAAGAATATAAAAATTTGTATTCTGTTTTATTAATATTTCCCTATAACAGCCAGATTTAAATAATACATATTCGAAATTTTTATGCAAGTATTTCAAGTATTATTTGGGGGGGGGGGGAATAATGGAAATCTAGTTTTTATAATTAAATAGTATAATGAAGAATGATTTTTTATGTATAAAATATTATTTTGAAAAAACAATTATTAATTATTTTTTAAAATTTCAATCCTTTTTTTTAAAAAAAAACATTCCCAATTTTTTCCTTATAAAAATGTGTGAATGGGAATGAAATTTAAAATAATAATAATAATAATGCTTTAAAAAAGTGGTTTTCAATCAATTATTAGTTTCATATTATAAGCAATCCAACTTTTATCAATGACTTTTTCCATAATTAATAAATAAAAACAAACTCTTGAATTAAAAAATGATTCACACACAAAATACTGTTGCTAAGTGCGATAATTAGAGGAGTTTTTTTAATGATAATTATCTCGAATTTTGAATTCTAATACTGAAAAAATGTTAAACATTTTGAAGATTTAAAATAGATAAATACTTGAAAAGGAAGCTCAGTGGCTGAGAGGTAGCGTATCGCACTTCCACACCTCAAGTTCCGGGTTCAATCCTCGGGCTAGGCAAAGTCGGCTCAGCCTTGCATCCCTTCGGTAGGTTGATAAAATGAGTACCACAAGTGTGTGTGTGCTTGGCAACTAAGCACTGGGGCTTCGCGACGAACTGACTACCTGACCGGAACATCTGGTCAAGGAACCCCAGTGTCCAAGGTCAGGAAAACTGAGAGGGGCACAGAGCTGGGCTTGGCCCTCTCTGGACTGCTAAGCTACTGTGTTAAGCTTTAAATACTTAAAAAAATGGAAAATTTTAAACTCAATTCTATCACTTCTATGGAAACTAATACTCTGTTATTTTTCATATTTTCAATGAAAGGTTTTATGAACATGGTCACAGAATGTAAGGCTTAATTGATTTTATAAATCAATACTAAACTTACATTTCTTTATTACATCTGACTAATCTTAATGAATGAACCCAAACATCAGATGACTTTTTAAAACAGAAAAATTCGACACATGTTAACACTATACGTATAAGAAAGTATTACATTTTTATATGCTCCTTTTTTTCAGCAATCTATTTTTTTTTTCAAATAACTTTTTTCTCTTTATTTTGTTTTTTATATTCCAATGATAAAAAGATTTTTAATTTTTTTATGCAAAAAAGGGGAAAATTGTATATTTATTAAACGGTATCTAATTTTAAAACTTGGTATGGTTAGTGGATATATAAGGGTTATAAAAACATGAATTTCTATTATTAGTAGTTAAATTTCTCTGTCTAAAAATGAGTTTGGTGGTGGCAAAAATTACTTGTATATTAAGTAAAGGCGGCCTCTTTTTATCATACAGCAGAATAATTTATTGAAATGTTTGTATTTTGCATCGTATATATCGTATATATCAGGGCAATGGCAACTTTCATTCCTTCCCCCTGCGGGAAGGACACGACAACAACAACATATCAGGGATGGGCAAACTTTTCCCGGGTATGGGCTACTTCTAATTTTTTCAAGGTGTTACGGTCCACCCAGTGGCGTAGGTGTGGTTTGCTAAGAAAAACTTTTGCACTATTTATTATAATTTAATAATAAATACGTAATATGTGTGCATTTACTTACATAACTATAGTAAAAATAACTTACATCCTTTAAGACCGCGTTTAAAGTAAAACACCGACACCAACATAATAACAATAGCCACAAATATAATAATATCAAATATTATCAGATAACTCAAATACATTAAAAAATATTCATCTTTAGTTAGTTCTTGTAGTTACAGTCAGTAGAAGATTTAGTCTGCATACTGTCAGCCAATCTTGAATATTTCAGTATATAATTGCTAACTGCTAATCTTCAGGCGGTCACCCTAAAATGACTTACCGGTTCACCGGTCGATCGCGATCGACTTAATTCCTAGCCCGGGTATATATTATGTTAAAATTACGAGTACAATTGTTGCATGCATGTCTTGCATAAGAAAGTTAGGGCTAACTTACTTTTGCATACTTAAAGGAATTAACTTTTATTTTATTCAGCTTATATTACTGAAGCTCAATTTTACTGAATGTGGATATATATTTCAAATAAGAATTTGTTAAACGTTTTTATGAATATTTTACATGAACCTTTTCTTTAATAATGTGATCTTATTTTGAAATATATTTTTAATTGTATTGGGTGGTGTCTGAGGATTTTAAACTCTTTACTTATTCAGAATTGCATTATAACACACGCTCGTGCAAGTTCTTTATTTTAGTTCATCAGTTTTGTGGCTCTTTTCATAAGCCTCTAGGAGGCAGCTGCGGCGCTATCTTTCAGCAACAATACAAATGTGCGGTGCGCACAACTATGCCTAAGCAGCGGGAGGTCACCTTTTGACACGCGCCTCACACGTGTTATGCATTTTTCTGACGAGGGTTACTATTTTTGGCGAATATTCTTGACTGAAAATTGTAAAATACATTAAAGTAGTATAAGGTATATTGATATTATATAGTATACGATTCACTTGAAAGAAAGGGAGAAAAATTATATTTTGATGAATATTTAAAAGACATTTATATGAGATTTATGAAGTCATTCGGTTTCGATATACAAAAAGGTTCAAGATAATCCTTATACCATTTCACATCTTTATATATACTTCGGACCTTACTACCAATAATTACTGCAATTCTTATATAACAATTTAATGATTTAAATAAGAATTTTTCATTTCTTGTGCTTATTGAACTAAATAAAGAATACTTTACTTTAATGCTCATGCTATCTATTTTTACATTATTTTTAAATAATGTTTTATTAGTATTGTCGGAGCTTGAATTATTTTGTTACAAACATTTTATAAGCAATTCATTTAAATTCCACAATAAAGTTTTATATAAAATATGCAAAAGAATTCCCTTTATAAAAAAATGTCAAAATCTCTTGTGTTAAATTACGTTAAAAAGCTTTTCTTGATCATAAATAATAAAAAAAAATCTCAAAAATTTTAAAACAAATATATTACAACTTTATCTATAACCATTCTTTAGAAAATTATCAATTCAAAATACAATTAAGAGTTTCAATTACGAAACAATCAAGATTTTATTCCATACTCTCTTTTAAATAGAAATTTTGTTTTGTATTGAGGATATATAAGATTGTTCATACTATAACACAAACAAATACAAATATAATAATAATACAAATATTGTAAGGGAAAAAACTTGCGTTATATGAAATCAATCCTTAGTTATCATTTTGTTATAAAATTATTAAATTTTTAAGATGATTATGAATGTTTGATGCCCAACAAGTCACAAGCGCCTTTTTTAGTATATAACTGTTGTATTTCAATCAACAGAAACTTATAATAAAATAAATAATATTTAAATGCCATTCGTGCAGAAAAAATAATGCGTTCCAACGTACATGCAGTCAGTCACAACAATAACAGTAAGAAAGCGTTTTTTTTTTTTTTTTTTGTAGAAATTATATAACACGTCTGGTAGTTTTGCCAAGTTGTACAAATGGCATTCTAACATTTGAAATGTGCAATTGATTATATCCATAATTAGTCATTGAAACATATATGCATTCTTGTCATTTTGTATTTAATTCCACTGATATGAAAATTACTGTAATCTATATAGTTAAACATTAATTATCATAAGTGATGGTTTTCCTAAATGCCTCACAAGAAACGCACGGAAGCCGCGGGTTCCTCACCTCTAATATAGACCGTCCAGCAAACGATCGCGAATACGCAACAAAAAAAGTAAAAGAAGTACAGAGAGAGAGAGTTTGGCACATTTTCTATTAATTCCCAATCATTTGTATCACCTGCTACTGTATTGTTAAGCGCCCAGTGCTGCAATAAAAATCAAAATGATTTCTGTACCATAGGCAGCATCCACGAATTGAACTCACTTGCAAAAACAAACTAACCTGACAGTCGCCCGATGTAACAAACACCGCTCCCCTGCATTTCGATATGCATTCATGCGTATGACAGAAGGCGTAGTTGTAACATTTATCAAATATAAAAGATCGTTTGATTTTTGAGGTTGTACGCGTTGTATGCACCGGATTCAATTGAGTGGGAGGAAGGATATTGTTCGATTTTTTACCTCTCATTTTGTTCTTTTAGAGTTTGAATTGAAAGAAAGAATGGAATACATTTTTCAAATATTTCCTGACTAAAAATTTTGCTATCACCTGCTCGGGCTATTTATTTCAACACTTTACTGCAATCAGCTTGCCCTAACTTTGTTAAAAGCAGTGGTTCAGAATATTTTCGCTCTGTGTATTCCTTCTCCGTCTTCCAGGTCATGGCCTTTCATCCTTTCTAAGTCCAATACTTTTTTAAAATACAACGTTTAACCTCTTATACCCTTAAATAATGAATAAAAACGAATATCTACGATTTTTTTATTACATCATAAAAGCAATTAAAAATACAATAATAATACAAAATTTAAAAGTAATATATATATATATATATATATATGTGTGTGTGTGTGTTATTTTCTGGAGATAATAAGTATATATATAACTGATATTCTCTCTGTGTATTCGATCAGCTTATTTTAATTTTAATTCATAATGGTCTTTGCCCCTTCAAGATTTCGCGTGATTAATCATTTTTATTTTCCCCACCTAACGGGAAATAACTACAACTGTATCTCCCAAAAAACTGAAAGGCTTCTTCTTCTTCAATGGCTCGATAGCCGTAGGTGGGCCCTGGCCTTCTCCAGACGTTTTCTCCTGGCATCTCTACTTTTGGAAACTGTTTTCCAGTTTTTGACCTTTAAAATATTTAGGTCTTTTTCTACACAGTAATTCCATCTTAACGGAGGTCTGCCCGGAGGTTTATTTCCCATTGGCTTTGCCAGAAAGGTTTTCTTGCAGCAAAGATCTTCACATTCATTCTAGCCAGATGACCAGCCCATTTAAGTCTCTGTAGTTTGACAAATTTAAGAGTATCAGGTTGTTTGTAAATTTTATAGAATTCTAAGTTAGATCTTCTTCTCCATGATCCATTCACTTAGATCCCACCAAGAATGCAGCGTAAGATCTTTCTCTCGAAAATTCCCAAAGCTTCCTCATCTTGTAAAGTCAATGGCCAAGTCTCTAATGCATAACTCATGACAGATCTTATAAAACTTTTGATTGAAAGGCTTACTTTCTTAAAATAGCATGATGCAATCTTTCATCACTCGCGTATTCGAACCAATCATATGATTTTATGGAGCCTCTACAGGAAATCACATGGTGCTAACAGCTACCTAAAATTAAATAGATTTTTAAGACAACTTTTTGGTGAGAAGTACGTTTCCCACCGTCTACTGGTAGGTATTCTTATGGTAATTCAAGGTACATCTTATGTTTCGGATTTCTTTTTGTATCGCATGACATGTATTCATAACGTATAATTTGTAAGTACTAAAACCTCCAAAAGAGTCATAAATTAGATATAGTTTGTTTTCAAAAACTTAAGAATTTATACATATTGCTTTCCATAAAATTTCAGAAAACAGGAATCAACACATAATGGGATATATCGCAAGCTATACAACAATATCTTATTCTTTTTTTTTCATGTGTTTTTTTCCTGCTAGAGCAAAATTTAATAACATTTATATATTTTGTTAAGTTGTCATATGGACACAAACTTTAATCAATCGTGTCATCTGGAACAATTTTTTTTTGCTACTCTGTAAACTTTCTAAGTTGTCCTTTGCGCTTACAGTTCGAAATCAAATGTGCAACAAAAATAACAAACGGGAAAATTTCCCCGATGTTTAAAAATTTATGAAGTTTTTGGGGAGTTGCTTTCCGCGTGGTTTAATAAAAGATTAACTTAACACGTTGTTTAATAAGTCAGAAACTTAAACGGCTCACAACAGGGACGTCTTAAGGCTGAACAAGATCATGATTAGAATAATTTCAACGGTCAAATCTTATTTCCGGTTACATTCTCTGAAAAACGGGGAATTTCGGACGATATGTCAGCTGGCTACTTGTGATGACCGTCGTCCACGCATAGGCTTAGGCCTACAACCATATATTATCATTAATCATTCAGTCAAAAGGCGGCAATCGGCCGAGTCGGATTGTGAGATTGAAAATCATGTACGTTTATTTGTTTCGGATTATTGTATGTACAAGTGATTGACAACGTATGCTATGTAGTGTCTACTTTTAAAGATGATGAGAAGGCTATATTTGAGTAAGGGCCCAGGGCCTATTTTTGTGTAGTGGCCCAGGACCTCAAGAAGTCTTAATACGTCCCTTATTGCATGGAATACCATGTGCTTAAATCTTCACTGAATGCATTCTGTATGCATTGTCCTATTGATCGAAAATATGTATCATTGTAAATATTATTTTCAAGTATGGTAGAAACTCTGAGACTTTTACAAACCTACATCATTTCAAAGCCACTTATACAATTTAAGAACCCCCTCCCCTTTTGAAAGACGATTCTACAACACTTCAAGAACATGTATGCTAGATTACAATACAAACATTACCCGGCAGATGGCGCCACAATCGACCACAACCACCTCGGGGTTTCAGTCTTCCGTAACAAAACGATTATAAAAACCCGTGTCGTATACTCATTTGCAGAATAAGATGGATCACTCGCTTTGTGTAAGATGATGCAACAGCAAATTTGAGGTTTTTCACGCCAAGCGACGTCAGTCCGCGTTTCTTTGTTTGGGATGATCTGTGAATCACTATTATGGGGATATTATGTAAGGGATGGTACGGTAGAAACTAGCCGAATCATATTATAAGGTTAATAATACTCCGGGAGGAGGTTTTTACGATCTATTTTTATGGTAACGTGTTTTCATGGTGTCATTACTTTGCTGTCAATACACAGCAAATAACCCTTTAGGTTATTTCAGTTAAGCAGATCAGATAACCAGAATGATATATTGTTGTCGCATATTCTTATGTTAACGAAACGCCGGTTTGTAAGATCTGAAATTTTAGTCAGCACCCTTTCCTTACTTGGTGATTGATGATAAAATTTGAGTGCTGACTGTAAATTACTTTTAGCTAGCTTGGTTGGAAAGTTGCAGAAAAATCTAAAATATCTATTAAATGTAATCTTTAAGTTCATATTAAGAAATTCCATGTTCATATTTAAGGGTCCCCCTCAAACTAACAGATTTTAAAATTTAGCCATACAGAGACCATTCCTAGGTTCTTTTATTGACGCGTTTTTTAGAAAGTAACTCCCCCCCCCCGGAAAAGAGGTCTGTATATGTTACTGAGTGGCATACAAAGACTACTTTCATGGAAGGGGTTACGTTACTAAAAAAACGTAGACAAAAGCATCAAAATGTAGTTTTGGGGCTAAAAATCTGTTGATCTAATGGAGGGGTTTAAGCCCCGAATCCTTGTGTATGCTACAGAGAGTGTACTATTAATCTAAATCTTTTGAATACATCTTTCTTTCAAATAAAACATTGAAATAAGAATAATACATGAAAGAAAAACATTGAAATAAGAATAATACATGAAAGAAAAACATTAAAATAAAGGTTTATGTTTAAACTCTAAATTTTTTTTTGAAATTTAACGAAAAGAAATAAAGATTGGAGCTCCCGAAAAGTAACTCTCGGCAATAATGCGTTAAATAGAAAACTTCTTAATCTGTTGAAAGGGAGGAAGAAAACTGACCTAAAAGCGCGATTGACACAAAAGCAAACAAACTTACAAAAAAAAGAGAACCATATCAAAGTACCGTGAATGCAGGAAAACGTACTTTCTTCTTTTCTAGTTTTACTTCGATTCGTCTTTTATTCATTTCACTCAACCCTCCCCTTCTACCCTTTCATTCTCCAGTACTATTTTGCAAGTGAAAAACGTATGTTTTCCATGATTGTGTATTGGCAACTTACTTAAAAATTGAGGCGACTACCCATAAAAAGATGAGTGCAAACCTGTGTTTCCTGCATTAGGAAAGTGACAGTGGTGGAATCATTTTATCTGGCACATGCTATGATAACCCATTGTTTCTCACCTCTGGCAGGGATGCAACAATGCTTTTTTACAATTAAATTAATAGCTAAATTAAAATTACTATGGCCCCCCCCCCCCCCTAATATATCAAAAAGACAAACGACTTTAAAAATATAATACTTTTGCTTTTTGTAAGGGTCAAATGTAAAAAAAATTGTTGCGCAAAGTGTTTTAAAATTCTAGTTTTATTTTCAATAATTTTTTATTTCCTTTTCTCTTAAGCACTTCTTCATTAAAAATCACCGTGAAGAATCAAAATTTTGTACAAAATCACAACTGAATCTTCGGTAAATAGCTTTTGTCCACCAGAAAAAAGACCATATCACTTAATTTTTAGAACTTTCTTTGCTTTGATACAGTTATAGAGAGGTTAGAAAAACGAAACTGATGGATTAAAATCAGCATTTTTATTGAGTATACGAATATTTAAATTAAAATATAAATTTATTATTTTTTCTGTAGAATGTTTTCCCAAACTTTCTTCTAGCAAGGTATCAAGATGAGAAAAAGATAAGATTATATAAACCTTAATTAAAAGAAAAAATTCTCTCGTTTCTTTTTTTCACTTTCCTTTTTTTACGTAAAATAAAAAAGGAACAGAATAAATTTTAATTTTTCTTTCTAGTGACATAGCATACTATATAAAAAACACTTGTATAAATCGAATTGCCTCTGAAAAATTCTAACATTAACAAAAAAATATATATAAATAAATCTTTACCAAAGATTCAACAGTATAAACTAGAACTGAATAAATCTATTCAATCCAGTGTCATTTTATAGTCACACACTCTCAATTGTAATACCATATAATAACAAAAACAACGGCAAATTTAAAACTGGTCACATTTAAAATTTGTACCACAATTTAGGCTTACCTACAAAACACATTCTTTGTCAACAATGTCTGACATTTAAGACAAAAATTTCATTAAAATACCACCAAGAACGTCATAAAATTACTTTTTATACATTAGAATGGCATTTTTAGGATTTGTTCCCATTTAAAAAATGAATGTCCTCGTTTCATTCGCCTAAAAATGTTTAACCCAGTGATGTCACATATTACTCGTGAATTAAATCAAAGATCTTCAGTCAACAAAGTCAAATTCGGTACAATAGTGCTTCAATAACACAGGGTATTCGAGTGTGACCTTTTAGAATACACGAAAATTTTTCGTCTTTGTCCTCTTGTATGCATTTTACGTGTATGACTACCCCTTGTGTGTCCCTTCGTCGCTACACGATAACCCGAAATAAAGAACATAAAAAAAAATCTGAAAGATTAATAAAAACTGGGAGGGATGATACGAAAATGGATGGGGGAGGTGGAAGAATAGTTTATTATGTGAGGTCGTAGGGGGTGTTTATGACCAGATAGGATGCCAGAGTAATAGAATATTTTATTCAGAAGCATTGGGGCACGATATATAAATCTGAATTTGGTAGATATTTCCAGAAAATAAACTTGCTCGAGAAATTATTCAAAGTACAAGGGTTAAGAAATTATGACGGAAAATTTGCTAAATTTATTTATCACGATAAATTTAAGAAAAGTATAAGAAGGTTGAATCTATTGAACAAAATAGTTCAATTAACTAATAACAATAGACAATCTTAAATATTATTTGATATTTTTAATACCTTTTATAAGCTTCACTTATATGTAGCGGAATCTTTGAACTGAATTTCTACTCATTTTAGAAGGTCAGATTAATTCGAAATTTTGCTCACTTGTCCAGGACTGATGACAATACAATAATTTAATAATTTTGCTCCATTGTTCTGATCAGGATCATCAGGATTAACGATCCCATTCTCAGATCCTATCCCGCATCTGGCTACTAATTTCAGATCCCATTTCCACATTTGGCGACTAAAAGCTTTATTCGATAAGACACAACTTAGTTCGATTAACTATAAAAGGGTGTTTTTTAGTTTTTTTTAAAACTATAATTTATTTTATCCAATGTTCAAACTTTTTGAAAGCAGTTATATCTAACATACAGGGCAATTACAGTTTTTATAATACAGTGAACTTTTATTAACTCTGAATTTTTGTGGTCAGAATGAATTGTAGGAGTTCTTTATTAGAAACGTTTTTAGACATTTGAGTTCATATTTTAGTATACGATGCTAAAAATAATTAAACTCATTTGTTCTTAACATTGATTCAGAAAGGTAACAAAACAAACTTTTGACTTAGTTCGACTTATATATTTAGACGACTAAATTTGTCGAAATAAATGTGAAATGAGGCTTTTCGCAAATTTTATTTTACAAATGCAGAACGTTAATGACTAAGCTATTAGTTCACGGACTTTCCAATACTGTTTAACAATATGCTCACAACTAGAAAGTGCCAACACAATTGTTCGGATGTTCCAAAATCATAAGCTATTCGAAGTCTCACAAAAAGCACAGTTTGGGGTGACAATCACCACAATTCTGTAAAAGTCCGTACGCAAACAGTCGTGTCCAATTTCTCTAGGGAGAGCTATCACGGCCTTTCTTGATATAGACTGGATACAAATCCTTCCTGTCTCAGAATCAGGGCTTCAAACAGTAATTTTTTTTTCCGTTTCGCCAAAAATAACGGTTTTCGGTTCAGTTCCGAATGAACAATTTTATGTATATTCTTATTGGCACTAAAAATATAATTCTATCGTAAACAAAAATGTAATTCCATCAAAGTTTAAAAGATTTTATTTATTTTTTAATTGGTACACTATGCAAATTGATACACTTAGCCAGTATGATAGAGCGATGAGCAGAGAACAGCAAGCATGGCATTGTTATCCATTATCAAAATCGCATTTAACAGCTAGGTTCAGGATTCTGGTTTGTTTATCTAAACAGTCTATACAAACATTCGTAAATGATCGCATGTGAGATGTGAAAAATATAACTCAGGCTGATATTTTTCTTAAAAATTCAAACTGTACTTAATTTTAGCTAGGCTGCTCCACGAGGAGGTTGGCTTCGTTACCTTCTTATTAAGTATGAAAGGAAATAATAGCTTACGATTTACTATAGTAAGCATTTGATTATTCTTTTTCTTCATATATCTTTCTAAAATATACATCTTTGTACAAAAATAATCAATAGTTAAATTTATAAGTTGATTGTTGTTCTGTTGGCTATTAACCTAACATTTCAAAGAAAAACAAGGACTACTAGTAACTGGCTTCGTAATTTTGAGCTATTATCTTGAGATGATGACGTTTTACGTGCTGTCACCTCATTTTCCAAACATTCACAAATTGCTTGTTAAATTTAGGATATGAACACATTTTCAATGTACAAATGTAATATGTTAAATGATTCTTTTTTTGAAAAATTATGAAAAGCTTTTCTAGAAAAATATTCATTACCAAGATTTATGATATTCTATTTTGGAAAATTATAATTTTTTTAATTGAAGATTATATACTTGTGTGTGCTATATATTATTAAATATATCTTATCTGTGTGCCCTACTTTTCTTTTGAAAGAAAGTAAGTTAGATCGCAGGAATAAATTATTTTGTAAGGAATGATAATGAACTAATATTTTATTACAATATTGCATTAATGAAAGTATTCAAAACTATTTTGCAAAAAAATTTTAAAATAGTTACAGAAAAAATCTTAGAATCACGAACTATGAAAATATTTAATGATGTGCAAAATCATTGAGAAACACGAAAGAATTATTAAAATGCAGTAAGTAATGCAAAATAAAAATATATATCGCATGCTATTCAAATTATATTTTTGCATATTCATTTATTTCAACTCATATTCAAAAAAATTTGCCCACATTTTTTTCTTTTCCCTTACATATTTATGTAAATGATGATCTATATCTACTTCTACTTAAATGTAGTAGGCATTTAATCAGAAAAATGATCACCGAATAGGTCACCAAACTCTAGCCACTTAATAATCTACTTGTTATCTAAGTGGGTAAACCAAAATCTTCGAAAATAAGAAAATAAATAGATATCGACTCTCATTTCTTTTTTGTGTGTATTATGAATGATGGGAAATCTAGAAATATTAAATTAAATTATACTTTCAACAAAAATATTTATACTGAAAAGTTGTAAAAATATATGACTTTTATCTACAAATAACTAAATTGTGTACCAAATTTTTTACTCATAAAACATCTAATGAGTTTTATGACGAAATATTTGTAATAAAATGTCAAAACTATACTCAGATATATAGGATATATCCCCATATTAACATTACGTTTGTAAGGATCTAAGTACGACCAAGTTTTATTTCTCCTTAATAAATATGATAATTGTTTGAGCCTTATCAGTCTCGTCGATTATCAGCTGTTTGAGCGTTACACATCTCGATTACCATCTTCATGGACTAAGAGTTTTCTTAAAATCAAAATTGATTAAAAGACATACAAAACAATCACAGACCCGTACTTAATCATGGATCTAAAACATGGACTTGGACTAAATCATAGACTGAACAGTTAGACCTCTTTGAGCAAAAAAAAGTTCTTAGATATATCTTTGGTGCTGTGAAGGAGAATGGACTGTGGAGACATTGACATAATTTTGAACTATATAAGCTATTTAAGGAAGCAGATGTCCATAAATCCATCAAGGTTGGTCGCTTGTGGTTTGCGGGTCATATCTGCCGTATTGAACCCTCATCCTAGACTTTCAGAATTTTCAACTACAAACCTATTAGAACTAGAACTAGGAGTAGACCTAAATTAAGATTGGTTAATTTTGTGGTGGACGATTTTAAAGATTTAGAAGTGATTAATTGGAGAACTGTTGCTAAGCGGAGATCGGAATGGAAGAATGCTCTTCAGAAGGTCTTGGTTTACGCCCTGGCCTGCTGTTCCAATAGAAGAAGAATATTACTAATTTAGAGTAAAATTGTTTTAAAATCTCTCTTTAGTTTTTTATGAGTTACGATATATTGTGAGTCACGCCCTCTACTTATAAATAGTAAGTATTATATTTTACATAAAAAGAAAATATTTATAGTATAAATATATGCTTCTTTTTTTATACTTTAGAATCATTTTAAGCAATCAAGATGAATAACTAACTTTGTGTTTTTAAGTGCATTGCATGGGTATGGCTCATATTTTCACTTTTATCATTATTAATAACCATTTCTTATCTTTAGTGTCACTGCAATTGTTAAAAAAGTTTTATATTATTATTATAATTGTGCAAAAATTTGAAAGTTAATTTTGCTTGGTGGCATGTCGTAAGCAGGAAAAGGAAGATCCTTACAAAAAAAATTTTTTTTATCTTAAAATGGCCAAAATTTAATTGTTTGCTTTATTTATATAGTTTATTTTTTCTATTTGATAGTTTTAAAGCATGTAACAAAAAAAAATAGTGTCAACTGTAGGTTCGTGGTTTGAAAGCATATTTTTTTTTTTTTTTTGTATTGCTTTAATTTCTCGGTGATTTCATTTAGTTATTACAAATTTATAAAGATTTTAAAAGAATTGTTTATTTTATCCAATTAAAGTATGTAATGTATTTTACAATGCTTATAAATATAGATTATTTTCCTTTAAATGGATTAAAGTTCCGTGAAATATAATTTACCTAATTTTTATTACTACTTATAAATTTCTTCCATATAGATTGTTTGTGTTGATTATTGTAAACAGAACATGTTATTATATTCGATTGATTATATATAAAAATAATATATCTAAATTAATATTATAAATTTGGTATTTGTATAATTAACATATTATTAAATAGTTAATATTAGTTTGTGTATCATACAAATTGCAATCAAGAAAACAATAAATAAAATATAAGCGAACCTAATCATTGTTATATTTATTCGTAAAAACTAAAATCGCGAACACACATATTTTCCAAAATAATCTTTAGGCTTAAGAATATGACGAAATCCAGATATTTATTCTCATTCTAATAATTCTGTGATTTAGATACATTTCATTTTTATAGAACCTTTACTGTAATTGGATTAAAATTCTTACACTGGTGTGTGTACTTTTGGAATAATTGGGATATAAAAATCGTTTGCTAATTCTTTTTGTACTGAGATAAATGCAATTTGTTTGTTTTTAAAATTCGAGTAAAATTCACGTCTTTCCCCGATAGTTATGCTTATCTTGCTTTACTAATGTCGACATTCAAATTATTGTTCTATTTGTATAATTATATTTAAAAAATTCGAATATTCAATCACACAGCACTAAGTGTACGATCCCTTCCAACCGACTGCTGTAAGAGTAACAGGTACAGATAAATAGAGCGGCGGGATAGATAGGAGAGGCAGCTGCACGTTGTGTTCTATTCGTTGACTAGCGCTTTGGAGGATCCCCTACAAAAGGATTATAGGACAATTTTTCGAATTAATCTTTGCCGTCGTCCTCCAATGGGTGGCAAAGTTAATTGGGGAAGAGCCTTTTGTTATTGTTCTCACCCTCGCCTGCACGTGCGGATCGTGTCACTATGGGATTGGTCGTCTGAATTAATGGGATTTAAGTAGGCAGACGTCACCCGTTTTATTTACCAACAAATTGTTATATTGGTACTTATTTGGGTAGCATAGGATTGGTAGATTAGAAGGAGAATATTATTTAAATAAAGCTGACTTTAACTGTGAACAAAAGATTTAAACTTCCAAAAATATTTGAAAACTGAATTATATTCCAATACAAGTATCCCGTATATTCCGCACCTATTCTTTCAAACGAAAATTTTTAATGTTTACGTATATCCACCGTATAACGCGTACCCTTTCTTTACGAAGAAATCTGAAATGTCCAATACTCTTATCTTTTGAAATCTAGATATAGTGTATGATTGGATAATAAAAGCAAGAAATATATGAAAATAATCCTGGCATAATTAAAAAGTCATTTAAAAAAATGCGTGTGTGTGTGTGCTTATGACCACAAGATAGAACTGAAAACTTCCGATTTATTCCAGGCAAGAGAATCTAATTTTTCGAATACGCTACATTTTTCCTTCACAACATTTTCGCATGCGGGTGTTTAGTAGTTCTCTTTTTCGTGCCCATTCATTAGGGGACTTGTTTATTCTATCCATTTTCTGTAAACGGCAATGTTCTTATTCATTCTTATATAAATATATGTAATTATATATGGTTTAAATGTCAATTAGTCAAATTATTTAAAAATATTTATATGTAAATTTCTTTATGTGGATTATATTTATATAATATATATGTTTATGTAACATATTACGCTGTATATTAAACGTTAGGTTAGGAAATCTTATGCCCATAGAGCAGTTTACTTTTCTTAAAATTCTCTAAGCAAACAAAAGGAGAGGTTTTGTACTCTTTCACCATTACTACTTTTATTTATTTTGTGGTGACCTGTAGTCACCCCTTACATTCCCACCTTCCTGTTAATCTGAAAACCTGGCTAGATGTGTAGGAAGAACTAAATGATCCAAAGACATTATTCCAATTCAAACTGATTTATTGATTCTTATCAGTTATTACGAACAGACACAACACAATTCTAATCTATACAAATAAATAAAATTGAAGTGCCTGTTTGTAATTTTAAATTAGCAGCTTTTTACTAAATGCATTTGAAGGTATATACGGTAATTATATCAAAAAATCAATTTTTAAAATTTTTGTCTGTCTGTCTTTGTTCCGGCTAATCTCAGGAACTTCTGGTCCGATTTTAAAAATTCTTTCACCAATGGAAAGCTACATTATCAGCAAATAACATAAGATACATTTAATCTCCATATTCTTACGGGAACGGGAACTATGCGGGTAAAACGTTGACGTTGCTTACTTCCCGCCAAGTTGGCGCAAAATTATGCATTTGGTCAATAATGGAAATTTTAATAAAAGTGTTCTCACATTTGTAACAAATAACTGAAACATAGTGTAATTTAGCATCTTTACAAAAAGCATGTTTTAAATGTTTTTTTATTAAACGTCTAACTCAAACTTTGAGAAATATCGCCAAGTTGGCTAAGAAGTTCTCTATTCCGACAATCCCAGATATTTTAATGCAAATTTTCTCCCACTTTTTAAAGAGGGAAACAAAATAAAGTTTTAGCGAATTGCGCGCTGATATTGAAAATTCTATGGTAATATTAATTGACAGTTTCATAAAAAGTTTTGATTACTTTAGTAGTTTTGATTAGTTTGATTAGTTTTGAAAGTATTTATTACTTTGAATTTTTTTAACCTAATTATACAATATTCATATTTTGCACAAAATTTTTCACTTATACTGAACTTAGATATTTTACATGGAGGTATTACTTTGAAGATATACTATGGAGGCATCCATATAATGTCACTCGCCGAATAAAATTAGGGAGCTTTACGCAATACTTATTTCATCTTCAGTCTTTCTAATCCTCAAACCTTTTGGAATAAGTACAAAGACTACATGGCGGAAGATATTTTGCGACGAAAAACAACCAAATATGCCTTTCAATGAACACATCTACAACGAAACGCAATAAAGGTTTTCAGAATGGTTAGGAAGAAGCTACATGTTTTTGGAATGATTAGCCCTAGACGTGTCGACGGAAATGGCTTCGATAATAAAATTACTTGAGAATTAAACTACGATTTTATAGCATTGCAACATCAAGTAACAGAATTTATCCCTCAATTAATCCAGAACAAAGTAACTTTTTCCATCAAGTGTTACGCAAACTAGAATCCGGCAGTGGTACACTCTTTTTTCTCGACGCCCCTGGAGGAACCGGAAAAACGTTTTTGCTAAACTTATTATTAAGGACCATCAGAAAAACCCAGAAGATAGCAGTTGCTATGGTTTAAATTCGGAACATTGTGCAGAGACGCAATTGAAAATCGGTTATGGATGTTTGGACGCAAATGCTGGAGGTTATATTTTACTTTCAGAGAATTTTGTAATGTACAAGAAAATGATGTAATTCTTATTGCTCAAATTTACCCGGGCTTGCAACAAAATTTAAATTAGGATCAGTGGTTGCGCGCAAGTTCAATATTGGCGCCTAACAATGACATTGTCCATAAAATCAACACTGAAAATTTAAACGACGTGCGGGGGAGGGGGATTGAAGAAATATTTATCAATGAATACAATCATGGATAAAGAACAAAGTACTTCATATCCCACGGAGTTCTTAAATTCACTTGAACTTTTCGGGTGAACCCTCACATAAACTTCAATTAAAACTAAATGTACCAGTTATGCAAAATCTCGATGCTCCTCGACTATGTAAAGGAGCAAGGCTTTGGATCACAAAACTGATGCAGAATATACTTGGTGCCAATATTTGAACATATGTCATGAAAAGGGATAGTGTTATCATACCTCGAATTCCAAGTATCCCCACTGACCTATCGTTTCAATTCAAACAAGTTCAATTTCCAGTTTTACTGTTGCTATTAACAAAGCTAACATTTCAGGTAGCAGGGGTGCATTTGGAAATGCAATGTTTTTCCCATGACCAACTATATGTAGCCTGATCAGTGTGTCCAATACCCAAATCTTCACATATTTGCAACTGACGGAAGAACATCTAATATGGTATACAGAAGCATTTTAGAATAATATTCTGTTTTGAGTTCTTTTGAAGAGGAATTATATATTAAACGTAGATACTTTCGATTTTTAAAAATATTAATAGTTTAAGTTATTGAATATTTGTTGTTAATTATTATAATAAATTACGTTTTCAGTTTTTTAAAACTAAGCTCAATTTAAGACATTTTAAATTTTATTGGTTCCAGTCAAGCAATAAAAAAATTACCATATTATATTATTTACTTTCTTATGATAATGATTACGACTTTGACAGTTATTTAAAGACATCAACGCGAGCGGAGCCGTGGGTAAAAGCTAGTTAAGGTATATAATTATGGTAGAGTGCAGAGGTGGATATATAAATACGGGGATAATATTACAGAACTTCAACTGAATCTAAGATAGCTTAAACGCTCACATTTACAACTACACCACACACTAATATATAATCAGATTTCACTTAATTAAAATTACAATACCTTAGGCTCTAATGCTCGGTTCCTGTACGACGAACTTCAGCCACTATTGTTTGCTGGATGAATTGACGATGACTCCACGCTCCGTAATATTTAATTTCAATGCTTTTCAATCTTCAATATCCACGTCTCTTTGCGCACCTCAAACGTATCAACCTCGCTTAACTTGTCAACAACTACGTGTCGACCTCTCACTCTCTTCACTTTACTTTACTTAACTTGACTTCTCACTTCACTCCCTCAACTCTCGAAAACCGAATTTATATAATATTCCTTATTTACATAAATCACGTTTGGTTTCTCGATGAAGGTTGGTTGAATTAAATATTTTGATTGAAAGGGGAAAAGAAGACATTAGAATAAACGCGTATAGATCCGTCACAATTTTTTTTGTCATAGTAATACTTCGAATTTATACATTCCGTTTGTTGTTCCAAGCGTAACCTATGCAACCCTTCATCATATTTACTTTGAACAACAACGTCGCAGGAAAATCCAAAACAAATTTCTTATCTTTTATAAATTCTGAGAATTTCAAAAGAACTTCTTTTAGTTCAACGATTTTAAAAGATTCGTTTACTTTTCACGGATTTCGTCTAATAAGGTTAGCAAGTCCACTTTTGAAACAGTTTTAAACACTATTGATCATAAACAATGTTCAACGGAAAAATCAAACTCACCTTTACTAGATAAATCCGTTAAGACCTCTGGTTTTCGACGGAGAATGTCAATTTGATAATAAACTTTAAAATATTCTTATCAAAATTTCCTGGAATCCCTCTTCCGATCCCCACATAATAATATAATCTTCTGTTTTCAATTGTTTTTGCTTGCACTCCTCTTCTCTCGTTCACTCACTGGAGTTGAGAAGAAGTAGGCTACATGACAGTAATATTTAAATAAAGAAAATAAAACTTCATGGGGAAAAGTAGGCATAGAATTTTTACTTTGGGGGAAAAAACAAGCACCTAAACACTTTTCAATTCAAAACTGAGAGAGTGTCACCACCACGTAAACGATTGATGCCGAGTAAACCCGATTTAGCGTATAGATCAAAGCAACAGTGATGGTGAAGATGAAACACGGCACCCCGTAAGAAATAACGGAAGACGAATATAGCGAAATTTTTCATGCAATCCAATAATGAAAATTTCAGGGCATTGTCATTCTTTTAAATAAACAGTATTTAGATAAATGCGGAATCTACTTTTTTCTTATCTACATCTTTTCATTGTTTTTAAAGCTATCATTTTTACGTCCAACGTATAACATGCAACCTTAAATGTTGAGATTTTTTTGAATTAAAAGTGCATGTTCTATATGCCGGAATATACAGTATTGTAAAATGATAATTTTTTTTTTAAATCTGTAAATATTTAATAAATATACACTGAATTTTTAACTTTAATGTTAAATATTTTCCCCCTCTTTTTTTACTTGCCGAAAGGTAGAAAACGGAACATGAATATATTGAACGTAAAAATGAAAGTGAGTTGGATAATGATTAGTATATTAAAGTATGCTAAAGTATATATTTATATATATATATAATATTAGAATACATACAATTATTCCTACATCATTTTGGGTGCCTTTGGTAAGATCATAAAGATTTTTTTTTTTTTTTTTTTGCTTGAAAATAGCAACTAAATTGTATGAGGAAAAATACTACCAAAAGTGATCATTTGAAAATGCTTTAGATTCTCATGAATATCATTTGTTTTCTTTTAAAAAATATTCTTTTGTTAGAGCTATTTTAACTTTCATTATGAGTTTATTACTAAAAAAATACTCAATTTTTGTCAAATTATCAATGTACGCTTCGACTTAGACATACTTTAAGTACAAATATTGAGATCTTATTTTTTTCAGAAATTTATTTGCTTGATTATTTGAGAAAAAATTGTATTTTATTAATTTAGTTTTCAGCGAAAAAGCGTTATTCTGTTTTTTGAAAAAATATTTCCAGTAGTTTTCTTTATGCTAGTCTTAGTATTTAATTTATATACCAGCAAAAATATATATCTACAGAGCTTATGAGATCCTTTATGTATAATGTGCTATACATTTAGCACTTCGTTTTATAGATTAATTTCTGTGATTGTTGATAGAATATTATAACTGAATAACATTTAATTTTAATTTTGAAGTTGTTGACAGTTTCACTTATTTAGGTTCTGAAATTAAAAACAGAAACGATTGTACTACTGAAATCCAAAAGAGAATTGCTGTGGCTAATAGATATCTTAATGGAATACGAAAATAAATGAAATCGAATTTAATCAAAAGAAAAACAAAAGTTCTATTGTATAAAAGTCTTTTAAGATCAGTATTAACTTACGCATGTAAAATTTGGTCCTTGTCTCGAGCAGATGAGAACATGATAAGAATCTATGAAAAAAAGATCTTAAGATTTATTTTTGGAGGAATTCAGGAAAATGGAAACGTGGCGAAGATCAAATTTTGAGTTCTATCAATCATATAAAGAATCTGACATCGTTAACTTCATCAAAATACTCCGAATTAAATGGAAGAACACGTTGTCAGAATGAACGAAGAACGCGCCACTAAAAAAGTGTTCAATGCTCAACCAATTGGCACACGAAGAAAGGGCAGGCCAAATCTTAGATGGATTGATGGCCTGGAAAAAGATCTCCTAGTTTTGAGAATTAAGAATTGGAGAACACTAGCAGGTAGAAGGCTCACATGGAAAAGGCTTCTTGAGAAGGCCAAGGCCCACCTTGGGCTGTCGAGCCATTGAGGAAGGAAGGAACATTTAATTTTATTTTTAGACTAGTTTCGAAATTCTTTTAAAGTAAATATATAATAGAAAAACAGAATGATGAACAAGCATTACAAATCATTTTATGGTATGGTAATCTTTTTAATCATAACTGTTTCAGAATAGAATTGTTTCATATACATAACATAAACCTTTTGAAAATTTCTTTTTTATTCCTTTTTTTTTTAAATATAAATTATCATCTAAAAAGACTAACAGTACTGATCTCATACTGAATGTATTTCTGTTCAATGTAAGCTTTAAGGTAGAATTTAATTGAGAAAATTAGATGCTTTTTAAGGCTTTTCAAAAGAAAAAAATAAATTTTCACGAAGAATTTTTACATTTATCACACATCAAAATAAGTAACTGATTTTGTAAAATTATATATTTTGATGTTCTTATAAAAAAACACACACATTAAACCTTTTTGAAATTTGATAAAAAAGTTATTATTCTCTTAGCCTATATTTTCTTACAAGATATGTAAAAAGTTTTGTTTGTTCATGTTTATTTAAAGTTATTTTTTTAAAAAGAATTCATGTATGTATAAAGTTAACATAACATAAAATGTTTAAAAAGTATAAAAAGTATGAAAAAATATCTCAGTCTTGAAAATTTTTTGTAATAGCATACATGAATAATTCCCAAATCATTTACTATAATATTCAGTGAAAAAAATATATAAAAACTTCCATCATACATGTAAAGTTCCTTTTGATTGCACATATTTATACTTTTTATATCCTATAAAGTGTATATATGTCAAGTATGTAAAAAAAAAAAAGGAAAGTAGATATAACAAAAACCCTAGCCTAATCAGTGAATTCGATTACGCATCGCTTGAAAATCCCTTCATTTTACACGATTAAGGGATTAATTTTTTTATTCACTCTCATTCATTCAAAATCTCCTTCTTGTGCTTATAAACGGGGCTGTGCTTTAAAAAACAATTAAAAACGACTGTGAACTTTAGTATAATAGAGTTTGTCGTATAAGGTGTTTAGCATAATATCATTAGTGGGGCGTAAAAAAGCAGATTGAAGCTTAATCTCCCATTGTTGGGGTTATTTTGGGGAAAGGGCGATGGATCTAAAGGTGCAGGAAAGACCAGAGTAGGGGTGTTTATAAGCTTCTAACTCAAGAGCTAACAAAATGGAGCTTTAATTTAACTGAAAACGCTGATCGTGAGGGGACTGTCTTATGCCATATGTGTGGACCATTTTTTCGTCTTATAGTTTTCTAGTTCAAATATAATTGCTGTAAAATATTACAGCAGTATTCACAAAAAGTTCTTCCATTCCTACTTACAAATTGGGGAACAATTTTTTCTCATGATTTTAAAATTGATATATAAGTTCCCACGTATAAAACCGTTAATTCGTGCCGTGCTATATCGAAAGCGTGCCATACGATAATTTTTTTTTATTCATACAAAATCATACATATATCAAAAATGAATGATCCGATTACAAAATTTAATAATTCTTAGATGAATAAACAGAAAGAAAATGATAATTAATATGTCATTGTAAAGATAGAATCTGAGATTTTGAGTTTGAAACATTGTTTTTGTCCAATAGTGGACAGCAATGTTGTAATCAAGATGTTTTTGAAATTGTGAACAGAAGTGGAAATGGCGTCGCAGCGGGAGAAGGCGTTTTGCGTGCTCGCGTTTGCAAAAAGTCTGTCAGTAATCACAGTTTAGAGTGAATTTCGAAAAAAGTACCATAGAAATTCACCGACATTTAAGAGTATAAAAAAATGGTATAAACAGTTAAAGGAAATTGGATGCCTGTGTTAATTCAAAAGTCTAGGGAGACCAGATTGTTTGCCAGAGAATGTTGAAAAAGTGCGAGCGACTTTTATACGCAATCTATCACATAGACCAGGGGTGGCCAACCTTTTTGGGAAGAGTGCCACTATCTAATAAAAAAAAAGTTATGCGTGCCACTTTAAACTTTTCCAACGTGCAAAAGAATATGAAAATGCGAAAAAATGTTACTTATAGACTTATTTTGAAATTTTTACGCAAATAGCACATATTTCATGCAAAGTCTAAGTAGTGAAATTTAAAAACAATATAATAACTAAGACAAAAGAACAAACTTAAAGTTTTATCGTTAAAATTTTCTTTTCAGTTTCAATCAGTTAGGTTAGGTATATAAAATAAAAAAAGAGTAAGCAGAAAAATTCAATTCTAAATAATTATTAAACAGTCAGTACTTTCTTAGGGTGGTTTTTTTATTGTGTCATCTACATTAGAATCAGTTCTCGAAGGTGCTAACAGAATTGGATTGTCCTAGGTGTGCATCAGTTTCTGGTTTTTTCTCCGAAATCGAGACAAAAAAAGCAAACGTGTGTTTGTTCACAAAAAAAGATGTAAGATCAATCAGGATAGGAAAAGAACAATCTTTTCCTTGTAATCTTAAATTTAAATTACTTAAATGTCTAGTAGCATCGGTAGGAAAACCTAAATCTCAAAGCCTATCTTCATTCTTGAGAAGCAAGCATTCACTAGGTTCTTCCAGATGTTTTAAAACACGTTCCTCAAATATCAGAATCTCACGAATGCACTTAATTCAGAAAACTAACGCACGCAACAATGGAGTGTTGTCTACATTATATAATTTTATATTGTTATTTAATTAAGTGTATTTAAAATATGTTTTGATGTTTTAATTTGTCTAAAACCACCACCTTTCAATAAAACAGTATAAGAAATTAGTATTTTTTTCCCAAATTTTTTAACCTTTCAGTAAGTTAGTTTTCGCGTGTCACTTTTGCAACTCTACCGTGCCACATTGTGGCATGCGTACCGCGGGTTGGCCACCCCTGACTTAGACTGTGTTGGGAAAAAAACTGCATTTTAAGTCGTTCAATTTGAAAACCGTATTAGCATTGAACCATAGTGAAGAGTTGAAATGTCTAAATTACTGCCTTTACAGGGATGAAGCTATGCAGAACGATCACTTTTTTTCAATAAACTCGTATTTAAGTCAAAGTGTACGAAAAAAAATTCGTATTTTATCTTTAAAATGACATCATAACTATCATTTTCGGTTTATTCATCTGGGAATTATAAAATTCTGTAATTGCATCATTTATTTCCGATAGCCCTGTATATATATATATTTAAATTATTATTTTACTTATTTATTAAATAAATATGTATGTACGTGATATAAATCAGGGCAATGTGCACCGTGTTGTATCGAAATCAAGTTTTAAGGTGTAAATTTGTATGATTCCTAAGGTGTAAAATTGTATGATAAATGAAATTTCGTTTTAATAATACATACAAATAAAAAAAATAAGTTAACTCTTCAAGTTTTTAATCAAAAACAAAAGAATGAAGCTGAGAAATTAAAAATGCAACAAAACATATTTAAAAAATAATAATTATAATAAAATAAATAGAAACGGCTTATTAGTATCACAAAATTAATTTTCATCGTCACTCTCATCAGTAATTACAGAAAATCCATTCTTTTTTCTCTCAAAGTAAGTTGAAACTCCTCTTCACTAGGTATTTTTCTGTCATTACAAAAATTATCTGACGTTGTTGCAATTACCTGTTTGTTTCGATCTTGTAATTCTTTGGGAATTTCTCTAGAAGGAGCTAAAGAATTTGGCAATGATCTCTTAAATTTTCTGTTAAGTACTAATGAAGGATCTATTTTAGCAAACGAGAACAAAAATGTTTTAATTTTTTAGCTAAAACTATTCCTTTTTGCAAAGTTTCTTCAATTTTTAATGTCTTATTAGATACAAACCATGTAATATTCAGTTCAAGTTTTGTGTCCTGTAGTATCGAATCCTTGTTACAATAATCGCAAATTTGGTACCACGTAATGTAGAAACCATGTTTTACGAGTACTGTGTTATTTATACGAAGGGGTTGCCTGTATGTATATATATATATATATATATATATATACACTGGTGTCCAAAAGTTAAGCATAATTGATAATTTTGTGAATAAAGAAGGAACTGTAAATCAAAATGGCGGGAAACGTGATATGCGAGTGTAAAATGGTTATAAAATAAGGAAGCAAATCAGAAGAACGATAATAATTAATTTTACTATCCAAAGTAGCAGTTTGAAAGAAAACTGAGCATAGCAAGGATTCACACTTTAAAGAAAAAATGAAAGAAAACATTAAATAAAATACTGATGCTGCAGTTTAATAAGGCGTGGGGTCACCTCTGCCAGCCAGGCACGCTGCACAGCGATTTACCATACTTGCTATGAAATGATGAATGAGTTGTGGGCTCAAACGGTTCCAAGCATCTTGGAGAGCTCTCTTCAGTTCTGTAACCGAGCTTCGTGGGTGCGAAAGGGCTGCAATTTGTCTTCCGAGAATATCCCATTCATACTCGATAGGATTTAAATCAGTGGAGCTCGCAGGCCACGACATGCGCTGGATGTTTTCCGTTTCAAGGAAGTCATCAATCAGCCCCACTCGGTGACATGGCGCATTATCATCCATGAATATGAAGTCAGGACGACAGCACTTCGAAACAAGCGAACATAAGGCTCAAGAACTTCGTCTCTGTATCTTTGAGCAGTCACAGACCCCGTGTCAAAGAAATGGAGGTCTGCGCGGCCGTTCATCATGATGCCTACCCATACCATTACTCCCCTTGATGGAAAATGATGTCTTTCCGTTATATTTCTTGGTTCAAAACGTGTTCCACGTTCTCTCCATATCGTTACCCGCCGAGAATCACTATTTAGACTAAATCGGAACTTGTCACTGAACATCACATTGGCCCACTCTCCAACACTCCAATGTTGATATTTCAAACTCCAGTTCAAACGAGCGCGTTTATGCGCAGACGTGAGTGGAATGCAAACTGCTGGTCTTCTGGCATACAGGCCAGCATGATTGAGTCTCCTGTAAACAGTTTGTCTCGAAATTCGTATTCCTGTGGCGACTGTGAACGCCGAACCCAGTGATCTGGCAGTACTGCCCCTCTAACGTCGCGCACTTATTACCAATATCGGTCTTGGCGAAGGGTTGTGACTCTTGGTCGACCTGATACTGGTTGTCGGGTAACATCTCCCGTTCTTTGAAACCTCTGCCACAGTCTTGAGATCACAGACTGGTCCACATTCAGAATTCGAGACACTTCGGTTTGTGATCGTGAGGATTCCAGCATTCCAACGATTCTTCCTTTCGTAAACATGTCCAATTGGCGTCTTTGTGCCATCATTCACCTTGTTTGATGGTTAATAACGTTCCTTCTCCCATCAGTTGTACGAAACTTGTCTGAACTTCCTATGCTGCGTGAATCGGTTTCTCCGCCTTCCGACATGCGCCGGTCTTTCGCGCAGGATATAATCGACTGAAAAGTTTTGCATAAACCCAATGTTTCTTCTTCACCCAATTAACATCCGAAGAAATTTGGAATAATTTACGAATATTTACTCCATGTTTTTCGCATTTTACGATTTATGCATAACTTTTGGACACCAGTGTATATCATGTAACTTAAAATTATTTCTTTTTTGAGTGACAAGCAAGAATAGTTTAAATACACAATTTTTTTTCATGAATATAAAAAAAGAATGGTAAGTTTGACTGAATTTTTCAAGTTGAAAAAAAAGTTGATTTACTTTAAAGCAGTATTTTTAAAAAATATAATCATTTTCAAGTTCTTCAACTTAATAGAAAGTAATTTGCTATTAATATATTGTTTAATAAAGATTTGCGATTTTATCAAGTTCGGAATAGTAACTAATTTTCTATTATTAATAAAATTCAACACTCGTGGCGCCATCTACAGTAAGGTTTTAGAAACTTTATTTGTATCATTTATGTTTCATATAGACCGGGATACAATAAACATAATTTAAAACAATAAGTAAAAAGATAAATTCTTGAAATTAGGTAAATCAATACAAATATTTTTTTATTCGTACATATATATATATTTAATTTATTGATGCAATAATCTATGCAATTGAAATTTAAGGATGCTGAAGCTTTTTTTTTACTCCTTCCCACTCTATAATGGTTATTCCTTTATTTTTCAAATAAAATTTTAAGTACAATTTTCATGGCACCTCTAATTAATTTATGCATTTTTAAGCATTTAATATAAAATTGTAATTGAAATGAATAAATATTTAAAATTCAATGTGTATATATTAATAGCAAAAAGCTATTGGGGATATCTGAATATGTAGCTACAATGGCAAATTTTTTTCTCTGAGCTTATTACACTTATTGTGTAATCTATTTACTGAGGTCCGATAATATAATTCTAAAATACAGCCGACAAATAGACATAGTCTTTAAATTTTAAATCCAGAAGTAGAATTGGTATTTAAATATAATCTCTCTATATAACACACACATAAAATATCTCAAAAAGGTGAAGGTAAACACATTTTCAATTCAATAACCTAACGTTCATTCAAAAATTAGAATAAGTGTACTTTTGTTTTTTAAAAAAAATAAAATTAATTTGAAATAGCTATAAAACGAATAAATCTAGTATTTATTTTAAAAGTATAATACGAAAAATAGAGAAGTTTGGAATGATTTATCCAACTTTACACCTTCAAAATTCCTATTTTTTTTTATACAAAAATTCTTATATTCCACAACTTTGTTAGCTTTTGGTGTAATTTATCGTTTTTAATTTACAACCTAAACTGACTATCAGTTAATGTTTTTTTTAAGCTATATCGAAGCAATTTTAAATAAACATACAAATGTAAAGTGAACTTTTGATTATTTAAAACAACTTAAGTTATGAAGAAAAAAAACTGCTAAAAATGTGTAAAAAAATAGATTTGTGCTCAATAAATACACATATAAATTTCAGTTATTATAATTTTCTCTTTTGGCCTTGCTAAAAACAGTAATTCAGTTTCTCTGGGTAAAATGCAGCCTGACCTCTATTTAACAATATCACTAAATCTCCATAAAAAAAAACAATGCAAAACAAATTTTAAACTAAAAAAAACATGCATTTTTATAAAAAAACAATTATTCACACCATTTTTGTAAATTAGCATCTATTTATTTTATATATCTTACCCATGAAAAAGAAATCCACAAGAATACAAGAAATAGCAATGTCCAAAAATGCACTATATTTTCAAATTTAAAAAAGAATTTTATTTTAAAATTAATAAATGTTAATGATATTTGCTAATTTTAAGCCTGCAAGTAATTTTAAACTAACATTTTTTAAATCTAGCAATGTACGTTCATTAGTTATATTTAAAGTCCATTAATTTTATTTGAGTTTTTTGTTGAAAAAATACTTTTTCTCTCGTAATACGCCTCGCATCTCTGCACCGTACCAACACCCCCTTCAGACGCATTTTCTTCGCACTATACTTAACGTTAAATTATTTCAAATAATTTTATCATTTCATCTTACGAAGATACGGAAATATTTTAAAAAATAGTACCAAAAAAAAAACATACACACAAGAAAAAGTTTGTTAAGAAGAAAATGCATTTCGCTCTATTTGAAGGTTCTTTTACGAAGAAAATCATGAAATATTCTTGGTTCCAGGAAAAAGTTCGCAAAATAGAGGTTCGTGAAATGGAAATCCGACTGCAATTATATAAGAATTGGGGAAATATCGTAGGGGTGTTATATTATTCTAGGGATCATTTTTTTTCCAATTTGCTTCCACAATTAATCTTTATAAAATTAGAAATAGATAAATAATTCGCTATGTAACAACGTTGAATAGCTATGAAATAGCATTGCTTGTCATAGTTTGAAAAATTGTCAGTCATTGATTAATCCTATTAGTTGTCTTTTATTTGTTTATCCTTTTAAGAATAAATTTTTTCAATTACAGTTTTAACTCCTTACACTTACAAACTTAATTGATAAACACTTTTAATAAATTCCTAGACTAATTCTTAAACTTTAACTAATATTATTATTTATCTCACAACTTTAGTTTAATAATTTTTTTTCACTTAATCTGTTTCTTTTAGTAGTTTTATGTTTTTAATTATTCACTTTGCCATTGTTTTATACATAAAAGTTTATATTTCTAGAGCTAAATCAAAATAGCCAAATTTCTTCAAAAAAAAAAATCTACTTCTAGAATAAGCAGTAACGAAGAAAGAAAAAATAAACAGTGAAAATTTCCCATGTCATATAGCAGACAGCTGTACATTGCATTTTCATTATTCTCAACACAACTGGTTATATCAAAGTTTTTATTTAATTAAGTTACGCAAGTTTGTTGAATCATTTTTTAACTGACTTTTTTCCTTTTAAAGGTTAACTACAAAATGGTCATATTAATTTATCACATAAGAAAAAAGGAAAAGTTTAAAAAAATTTCGTAATTATCAGTTTTTTAAAAACTTATTTTCCAATATCGCATTTTACAAATTTAAGAAATCGCTATGTTTATATAAATTTATTTACACTCTTTTTAAAATCGTTTGCTCTAAATAATTTCCCGTTGCCTTTAAATAAATTCAAACATTAAAAAAAAAATTTTAAACTCATTTCTTAAATTTTTTTTTCTGGTACATTTTTTGAAAATTAAACTTCAAAATGTGCCCAAATTAGTGAGTGGAGATCAAATTGCATCTAAAAATTCCTTTATTTCATGAACTCCTATTTCTTTTCTTTATTACTTAGTAAAAATCCATGAATATATCCATTATTTATGCTAACCCAGCTGTTGCCAATTTTTTCATCTAAATAAAGCAACGGCGTTAGCAAAAAAAAGAGGTCTGGTGAACTTGTAAAGTTTTTCTTAATAGAGAATGAATGAGCTACCGGCATAAAATCTATTTTTGTCCTAGAACAGTCAACGGGACGGTACGGGGGATTCGATTTCTATAGCTTCATTCAGGGCATGAAATATGGTTATGTCGCAGGTTGTATCCGAAGACACAAAAACTGTTGCAAAAAGAAACTCTCGAAACACTGAGGGTAAAAAAAAACTACAAAAGAGACATTTTACTGTATTTGCTGAACTCTACCCGTTATAGAAACAGGCAGTGTTAACGAAATGACTCCCCCCTCAATGTTTTGAAAAAGTTATCTAGGCTCAATTTTTTTCACTCTGCTCCGATCGTGTTTTTGCCGAACGAACATTTTTCAATATTTGACGTACCCTTCAATATACTCAGTGTATTTTATAGAGATCGATAAAAAGAATTCGTATTTAACGATTTTCGGTGTTTTTTCCCCTTCCCTTTTTTTATCAAGTACTCCATCATCTATTTAATTTATTCCATTAATAGATTTTTTAAATGATAGATATTTGCAGCGAGTTGAACGTATAAAAGGAAAAAGAAAATGACATAAAGAAAAGGCTAATTAGAATAAATTCTTTTGTTTTTGTAGGAATTAAAAGTACTCTCTTAATTTATAAGGCATTAATGGCTACCCGCCCGCTTCGCTGATATTGCATGAATATATAGTGTTTGTATATGTATAAGCTATTGATACTTATGTTTTAGTATTAAGCATTCAATTTTATTGATAAACATTGTTATATTTCTCACCTCTTTATTTAAAAAATAAGAGGCTTCTATATAAATAATAATTTCTAAAATTGAAGTAGAATTATCTTTTGCTCAACCGTAACCCCTTCCCTCAAAGAGAATTCCCCCCAAACCAATTTTTAGTGAATCTCAACTTAGCAAAATAAATATGCCTTCCAAATTTCAAGTCTGTAATTCTAATTGTTCAAAAACGGGACTATTTATCTATGACGTCCCTTTTAAGACCCCTTTATCTATCCTCCTTGGTGTTCGATTTTGGCAAAACCTGTTCTAAGCGGATCTTGAGAGCGACTTCCCGTTGAAGTCGCCCCCTCATCGTCCTGCCTACCTAAGGGTGTGGGGGAAACAAAACATGACCCGAAACTTCTATAATAATTATTATTTTATTATTATTCAAGCACACTAATCAACCACAAGTTAAACCACAAGAAGATTCCCTAGGAGTTATACAAAGAAAGCAATGAACCCTAAGTGAACATGTGCAAGCAATCAGTTTAATTTAACCTAATCTATCTTAGACTATAAATTTCCAATCCACTAATTTAGTATAGTAGCAAACTCCGTTCTTAACTCAAGTTGTGAAAAGCAATTATATCTCACCTTCGTAAGGTCACAACAGTTTCTCCGCTCCTTCTATCTTACAGTTACAAAACCCTGACTTTATATAGACAAACTAATCTCCATTTCAGGGTTTCTTCTTGAGAAGGATGTCTGTGAATTAACTCGAACTCTAGCCCAAATATTTCCCCAAGAGGATTAGTTTGAAGGTCGCGTAAAGATCCGTCACAATCTCTACTTCACGAAAAGAACATGTCTATCAAATTTTAAGTCTTTAGGTCTAATAGTTCCAGAGATATCGTGATGAGTGAGTAATTTTGAGGAGAAAATATACCCCAGTACAGGATATTTGACTGCGTTGCCTTCTCCGTTGTTGCTGATGATTGATGCTACTACCCCCGTCGTCAGACAATAGTAGCAATTTAACGTATTAGTCCCAGTGACATCTTAAGACATCTTGAGGCCCTGTGCCCCTGTGTAAAAGTAGATCCCACCTGCCCCCTTTTAAGAAGACAGTATTTTGCGTATATGCTGTTAAATACCGCACAAATGATAGCCCGTAACAAAAAATGTGTGTGACTCATAATCTTACAAACCTAAGGCACAAATAGCTTCGACGAATTACCATCCTTTGACTAAATGAGCTATGACGGTGTTGCATGGACATAGACAAGGCATAATAATGCAGTCTTGCCAGTTGGCGTATAGAAGGAAATTTCCAGTTTTGTAGAGAATGTCCGGGAACAACATTTGATCAAATTTATTTGGAACATGATCTTATTGCGACTGAGTTGAGGACGAGACGAGTCACCCCTGTACAATGGTCATTCTCGAATTACCGTCCTTTGACTAAATGAGTTATGACGGTGTTGCCTGGACATAGACATGGCATAATAATGCAGTCTTGCCAGTTGGCATATAGTTGGAAATTTCCTGTTTTTTTTTGGAAAATATGTTCGGGAACAACATTTGATCAAATTTATTCGGAATATTATCTTATTGCGACTGAGTCGAGGACGAGACGAGCCAACCCTGTACAAGCTCCTAAAATATCTCATAATGAGGGGTGAGTGAGGGAGTGAATATTAACGTCACCTTATCCAGCAACACGAGGGCTTTGGGTGACGGACCTCGTAATTTTGAATCACGGTCAAGTGACGAGGACGACACATGAGCACCCTCTCTCCTAACTTCCCCACCAGATCAACTCAAAGTTAGAGACCAAGGCTATCGAAATCAACCTTCAGTGTTTTGAACAATAAGATGCATCGGTAATGGACTAACTGCTTCTTCTTCATCTACGTGATGAAGCAGCAAAACGCAGAGTGCGGTACGGAAAACAACAGGACATTACTCATTTCTTTAAAAAAAATAGCTAGTTCTTGCAAAGTTGGATACTTTATTTTCATTACAGACAGCTTTATGCCTTTATTAAGTATTTTTCTGAGATGCGTCTGATCAGGGAAATTACTGTATACGATGTATTCATTAATTTTCAATTTCCCATAGTAAATGCTCTATGACTTTATAAACTATCTACTTTTCCTTTGTTTAAGGGATCATATCTTTTAAAAGGTTAAAAATGGTTAAAAATAGTGTACAACTTTAAAGCTTTATTTTTTTTATTATTGTTTCCTGGAATGTAAATTTTGGAGAAATAAACAAATAGATATTGCTTTACTTAAAACATATCCAACGAACATATATTTTTAATTAAGATAAATTTTAATTGGATAATTACAAAAAGAACTTTTGGTTCTCTTTTCGCAAGTGATATGCATTGAGCGCAGCTTTATAAAAAAAAGTTACCGATATTTTTTGATGATATTTTCGCCCAGTGTTGGAAATTGTGTTATCTTTAAAATGACGAAGCATGAAACACTGATTTAAAATTTTTAGTACACTAAAAAGTTTAAAATTTAACTTTTAAATGAAAAAAAAATGCTATTTTTTATTAATAACTAAAGTTATTTAGGAAGGAATTTAATCATTAAAGATTCAACTGGTTAGTCATTTTGAGTACAGATATGGTCAGAATCTCCAGTAAAAATTTTATCAACTTCCATGGAATGGTTTTGAAAATATCCTGCGCATAATGAGGAAAAAGACTTTCTAAGAAAATAGATATCAAACATAGAATTCACCCCAACTTCATATACATATTATTTTGCTTTTCAAATAATAACTAAATTTAAATTAAAACTAATGTGAAGTTTATTTAGTCAATAAAAATCTTATATCCTCAAGTGTCCTCAAGTAAACGATACATACGAGTGCAGTTCAATATTTTCTGAGGAAACTCTTGTACGTATTCTTTTTAACCTGCCATTTTCACAAACTCGGACATTCTTCGGTCCACGTTAGGCTGAGCTTTCGGGACTACTGTACTTCCCATCTTGTGTTTCGGGCTTGGTTACATTGCTATTTTTAGTATAAAAAATAACCTAATTTTTTTTTCATTTAAATCTACTTGTATCATCTGAAATAAGTTCATGTTAAGTTAATTTGCATAATATTTTCCCACATATATTTAATAAATATACTGAAACTTAAGGTATAAAATATCTTACCTAGCTACATTGCTTGAAAATGGTTTTTGAATATTAAATTCTTGTCTCAATTGAAATAAACAATTATTTTGTTGTTGCAATGGTTCATATTATGATCATGTGTAAGGTTTTCATTCGACACATCTAAAAGTTTTGTAAAATAAATTTGTTGGAATAGTAAAAAACTTTCTTTAAGTTCCGTCAAAAAAAATTTTCTGTGCGAAATTCATTTCGTTGCATATTGTTAATTCATGCATAAATTCACGAATTCTATCATAAGTCTCGTGGTTTTTTTCCCTGAACCCTAAATTAATTAATTAATTAAGAATCATTTATTCTTAATTTATGTATCATAGAAAGAAGTATAATTATAATTATACCAAATTATTTATAAATATCACTCTTCATTACTTAAAATCCTCCCTCTTTAACTCAATATCACGATGTTGAAAACTTATTTGAATTTCTGAAATAATGAATGAAATATTTTATGAATATAAGTATGTAGCGAACCTCCGCTCCTGTTGGTGTGAAGGTTTACAGAAGAAAGAAAGCCATCATTATATATATAAATATAATATATATATATATATATATATATATATATATATATATATATATATAAACTTTTATTTCGTAACCCCTTATAAGTACTAATTATAATTATTATAAAATAAAAAATAATAATAATATATATGCATTTCCTTAATATTTTTCTTGAAATAATATTTAGAATGTACACACATATTAGGTAATTTTGGAGTTTGAAATAGAAAAAAATTATTTTTCAAAATAAAAATATTTATTTTTATAGTCTGTGTACTTAAGTTTTTCCATATATTACACGTCTATTTATTACATCGAACTATCGGTGGAAATATCAGATATCAAACGTAAAGACATGTATTATAACTGTCCGCATGTTACAAATTTAACTTTGAGAGCTCTATTTATACTTTAAAATTTCCTCAAGAGATGGCGTTACAAGCAAGAGTATGCATGTGTTTTAACGTCCCCGTCCCCTTTTACAGTACAGTTTATATGAAAAACTACCAGGTATCAAAAATTAAAGTAGACTTCAAATAAACACACATAAAAAAAAAACACCCAAATATTCTTTTCAAAGACTTTTTTCTAAAAAAACGAAAAAAAGTTACATTATTATTAATTACAAAAATATTATACTACCTAAAAATGACAATTTATTTTACGCATACGCGTTATGCTTAGTGGCGTAACGTACTCCACCGAAACCCCCGCATCGTGAGAGAGTCCAGGATTCTAGGGAGCCCAAGGCCTGACTGACGCTAAGTACGTACCCTTTGTAAGATCCGACTTGGGGCCCCAAACCTGACTTTGCGGGGACCCTAACGTTCTCCATTACGCCACTGGTTGTGCTATTAGGTATAAATAAAGAACTTCGTAATTTTAAGTCAATGTGCGATAATCTTGTTGTAATCGAGTTCTCAAAGTCGTGGGGTCATAGTTTAAAATATCGTTTCAGTGTTCTGATTTCATTAAAATCCCGCCTTGTAAAAGGCCGAATTCACGTTAAATTTAAAGGGTCCATAGTATTCATCTTGGTATGGCGTAAATGTAGTTAGGGGGGGGGGCTGATTTCAAAAAGCTCCTCATCTTTATTGTGGTTAAAACTTAGAAAGTGTGGTTGTTGGACTGCATTTAACGGATCTTGAGAGAAGCGAAAATAGTCTTAGTACTTCGTTCTCCTAACTTCCTCATCACACTACTAAACAATTTAGAACATTTTATTATGTAACATTAAATCTGACTTTTCTCTATGCTAGAAATTAATATAATATGAGTTTTCATTCAAATTATGCTCAACACCGAGCACAATATAATTAATTACCTAATTTTTTCTTAAATGTATGATTGACTTCCAAATTTCTGTGAATTCTTATTTGTTTTCTGAAAGTGTATTTTACTAGTACCTTTTATCTATAGGTCTCAAATTTTTTTTTTATCGTACTACTAATGATTCTACAGCAAGTAAGTGTACAAGATTGCGAACTGAATAGCACTAAGGAATCTTCGAATTTGAATATTCTTATAAAGCATTGTAATGAATGCCATCTGGACCTTGGAAGCTTAAGTATGCTGTGAGTGAGTATTTATCAACCTGAAGGCTATTGGAAAAGGACATCATAATATTGAAGTTCCGTCAAGGGAAAAAAGGATGACAGCTGGTATTCCTTCTACAAACAACTGCATCAAGTGAACGGGAGGACTTAAAGCCTTGGCAGGTTTAGCGTGCATAAGTCCATGGGTCGATGGGTCTTCAGTGGCACTAGGGCTGAACCCGTTATTCGAACACGTAGGTCGTGACCATAACCAGTGGCGTAATATACAAGGATTCTAAGGAACCCAAAGCCTGACTGACGCCAAGTACGTATTTAAGTCCGCATTTCTCTCAAACTATGGGGCATCCTCTCCTAAAGGGGGAGTAATAACTATACGGCAAGCGTATCGAAAAGTCGAATAGAAGCAAAAAACTGAAAGTAAACAAAAAAGTACATTCTGACATAATAGAACACAGAATACACATTTGCATTTATAAGTGATATAATACACTTATAAATGTATCAGTTCTTCACAATACATTTTATAATCAATTTAACAATACTAAGTTAAAAACAAATTAAATAATTACCAGTGTGTGTGACCCCATGGGCTTGTCGTATATAAAATTACATACAAAAATTAGCACTTATCTTGGTAATTTGTACGGTTTATAATTAATCCCTTAACTGCTGACTAAAAATTATGCGATTCACTCCCCAATGTCAAGTGTTTCTATGTAAGGCCACGTATGTGATGAATTGGGGAGGGGAGGAAGAAAAAGAATTAATAAACAAATTCTCCTCTGAAATAAGTAAATCCTTCGTAACATTGTATCTCAATGTCCTTTTATTGCATTCCAAAACCTTCGGAATAATTTTATGATAGCAGTGCGAAGAAAAGATCGTACTTCGGAAAGACGTAAATATACGTTTGGGATGATTAACGCTTTGGTCGAGTGAGACATTTATATACACCAGTAGCACTCAAGAGGCTGAAGTCGTATATTGTAGCTTTAGCGTCAAAGTATAGCGTTATTGATTTCAATACATTGTTATTGTATGGAGGGGGCACGATGAAAATTATAAATGAATAATTTAATATTATTAATAATAATAATGATCACAAATATTAAAAGTTTCAGAAGCACTGATTTCAGCAATTTATAAAACATTGAAGGAAAAACTTTTTGCAGAAAGCCCTAATATTCTCCGTTATGCCACTGACCATTACCACTAGCCTACCACGGCCCTTAGGTGTGATGCAATAAAGGTATATAAGAATGAAGGGAGGACTCTGTGTTTATGCATAAAGCGATAGTTTCTGACAACTTTTATTTTTTACTTCCTTTTATATTAATTAAATATTTTAATACAAAAAGCATAACCAAACACGAAAAGTAACGAAAGAAAAGTAAATAACATAGAAGTCAATGTGCAAAAT
>BMAO01004309.1:0-67343 GCA_019973975.1 Trichonephila clavata | reverse complement strand
AAAGAAGGAGGCAAACACACTGCTTCTCTTTCAAGTGTTTCAAAACGGACTGTCTCTCCACTCTCTTAGGTGGGGGCGGTCTCGGCTTACATCTCGAATCACATTGGGGTTCCGGCTCGTAGGTATTGAATCCAGCCGTTGGGTTTCTCATTGCCATCGGTTATCGGCGAGATGTCAGATGAAAATACCCCGCAATATTTTAGGGGTGCACGTGTGAATATGAACTGCGTAATGCTATCTGCATAAGGAAGCACTCTTGCAGCTGCGATGGTTGGACAACGTTACAGCAATGGTTCTCAAAGTTTCAATATTTGCGACCTTACTTCAATCAGAATTTTCACAACACTTGCCCTCCATACAATAACAGTGTATTGAATTCAGTAATAATGTACTTTTACGTAAAGCTGCAATGCGACTTTAATTATATAAACTGTACAAATTATCAGATAAGTATTAAATTTTTTTATATAATGTTAAATATGACAAGCCCACGGGGTCACTGGTGATTAGTAAATATTTTGTTAACTTAGTACTGTTAAATTAATCATCAAATACATTGTGCAGTACTGTTATATTTATAAATGTATTAAATCAGTGCAAATGGTTTATTTTTTATTATGTCAGAATGTATTTTGTTTTACTTCCTTTAATAAATTAATAATATTTTCAAATAAAGTTTTACTTTCAATCTTTCGATATGCTGGTGTGCCCCCCCCCCACGTTGGGCTGTCACGCCCCAATTTTGGGCTTGCCCACAGTTTGAGAAACGCTGCTTTTCAGTGTTTAAATCAAAAGTCAAATCCATGCGTTTTTATTTACGTTTCATTTTAAAGCAACACAAAAAAGAGGTATTGTCTATGGACTTCGTAATTTTAAACTGTGGTCAAGCGGCAATGACCTGAATCCAGTGCGAGGACTTTGAGTCACGGTTGATTTAATGTGCATTAGCTCCTCTACAAGGTGAATCTTTAGTGACATTAGGACTCCAGATCTCGATTTGCTATAAGTTTGCGACCATGACTGTTAGACTACAGCGGACACCAAATTAAAAGTCAAATATAATATTGAAGGTGATTCCAATTCAGAAGAGTTTAAAACTACATCCACAATGTTACGTTTTTTGAATTGTTTTAATTTTTAAAATGTGAACTTGTTTTACTATAGGATTATAATTTTTAAATTGATTTTGTCCCTAAGTAATAATACGCAATACACATCTTTACAAAATAAGAAATCTAGAAAAATAACTCGCACTAGTATTTCAATAGATTCCAATTAGAGATTTGATGTGTGTCACCTTCTGACCTTCAAACTACCTTGTGTCCAAAACAAATGTTTTCATTTGCCATGTGATTTGCAGATGCAATCGAAATGCATCATGGAACCTTGATGTTCCTTTTATTTTAATTCTCTTTTTCCCTAATGGATTTTTTTATTGGAAGAATATATTTTTTTGTTTGTTTTTTTCATAAAAAGGGATTTTTTTAATCGCGTATATTTGACTGAAGGTTAAAACAATTCATCCTTATAAGATTTGTTGATTGAAAAAAAATATTGAGCTTTCTTAAAAATGTCTTATGAAAAAAAAATTAATTAGTTTTTAAATATAGCCAAAAGCCATATTCGTTTATTGAATATTTTATTGCGGCGGCTTATTTCAACATGTATGAAAAATTCAATACTCACAGAAAACACGTGTCATGGTTCTTCTTAAAATTTTTTTTTATTCCTGTGTCATTTAAGAATATACACAAACAATATACACTGGTGTCCAAAAGTTAAGCATAAATCGTAAAATGCGAAAAACATGGAAGTAAATATTTCGTAAAATTATTCCAAATTTCTTGCGGATATTAATTGGGTGAAGAAGAAACATTGGATTTATGAAAACTTTTTCAGTCGACTAATACGTCCTGCGCGAAACACCGGCGCATGTCGGAACGCGGAGAAACCGATTCACGCAGCATAGGCAGTTCAGACAAGTTTCGTGCAACTGCTGTGCGAAGGAACGTTGTTAACCATCAAACAAGGTGATTGATGGCACAAAAGACGCCAATTGGACATGTTTACGAAAGGAAGAATCGTTGGAAATGCTGGAATCCTCACGATCACAAACCGAAGTGTCTCGAATTCTGAATGTGGACCAGTCTGTGATCTCAAGACTGTGGCAGAGGTTTCAAAGAACGGAGATGTTACTCCGACAACCAGTATCAGGTCGACCAAGAGTCACAACCCCTCGCCAAGACCGATATCTGGTAATAAATGCGCGACGTCAGAGGGGCAGTACTGCCAGAGCACTGGGTTCGGCGCTCACAGTCGCCACAGGAATACGAATTTCGAGACAAACTGTTTACAGGGACTCAATCATGCTGGCCTGTATGCCAGAAGACCAGCAGTTTGCATTCCCCTCACGTCTTGCGCATAAACCGCTCGTTTGAACTGGAGTTTGAAACATCAACATTGGAGTGTGGGAGAGTGGCCAATGTGATGTCAGTGACGAGTCCCGGTTTAGTCTGAGTAGTGATTCTCGGCGGGTAAACGATATGGAGAGAACGTGGAACACGTTTTGAACCAAGAAACATAACGGAAAGACATCATTTTCCATCAAGGGAGTAATGGTATAGGCAGGCATCATGATGGACGGCCGCACAGACCTCCATTTCTTTGACACGGGTCTGTGATCTGCTCAAAGATACAGAGACGAAGTTCTTGAGCCTTATGTTCGCTTGTTTCGAGGTGCTGTCGGTCCTAATTTCATATCATGGATGATAATGTGCCATATCACCGAGCGGTGCTCATTGATGACTTCCTTGAAACGGAAAACATCCAGCGCATGTCGTGGCTGCGAACTCCCCTGATTTAAATCCTATCGAGCATGTATGGGATATGCTCGGGAGACAAATTGCAGCCTTTCGCACCCACCAAGCTCGTTACAGAACTGAAGAGAGCTCTCCAAGAAGCTTGGAACCGTTTGAGCCCACAACTCATTCATCATCTCATAGCAAGTATGGTAAATCGCTGTGCAGCGTGCCTGGCTGTCAGAGGGTGACCACACGCCTTATTAAACTGCAGCATCGGTATTTTATTTAATGTTTTCTTTCATTTTTTCTTTAAAGTGTGAATCTTTGCTTAGCTCAGTATTCTTTCAAACTGCTACTTTGGATAATAAAATTAATTATTATCATTCTTTTGATTTGCTTCCTTATTTTATAACCATTTTACACTCGCATATCACTTATTCCCGCCATTCTGATTTGCAGATCCTGCTTTATTCACATAATTTTCAATTATGCTTAACTTTTGGACACCAGTGTAACTATACGAATTTTTTTAAAAAAACAATTTGAAATTAAAGAATCCGAAAATGATTTCCAAAATAGGTTATTAAGTTTACCTTGTGTATCTCGAGATGTTTCAAAGTGCAACGTCAAACACAATCAATCAATCAATAATTCTCTCCTTCTAAGGCAAATGCAAAGAAAAATCTTTCAATGTATAAATTTTTTCACAGTGAATATAAATTTTTATCTGTAATGATTCAATAAAAAATATCTTTAAAAAGATTTAAAGGCGCATTTCGAGTTTCGCCTTTCTTATATCATTATTTAGTTTTTCAATAACAACGCTATTTATAATTGCAATGACACAGCAATTGGAGATTTAATAATCTTGTCAATAAGGTGTAGAAATTAACCTACATCGTTAAGAAATTGCATTTGGATTTATGTTCATATTACATATTTTTTACCATAAAAATATTCCTTCAATTTAAAAGGAAAAAAGAACGCATCAAAGCATTTCAAGACCACTAGGGCTTAAACTATTTACTCATATGACTAATATAGTACGACTTTGCAAAAAATATTTGGATAATTGACTTAAACACATTTTTTTTGAAGATTTATTTTTAAAAAGAAATTGTGGCAATTTAAGAATAGGGTTCCGTTTCAAAATTTATTGATGACTTTTTTGGAATTTCTGTAAAAAAAAAAAAAAGATGAATATGCTTCATAAGTAAATTTAACCTCATTCTCGTCGCAATATTTTTGGGGTAAATACGTTTAAGGTGGTGTGATTAGTTACTGCTCAAGCTTTGTTTTACAACTATAATTACACAAAGTTGAGCAAAGCTTGATTGTAAATAATGAAATACGACCCGTATTTTTGGTTTCCCTGTGGCAACACTCTCCTTGTGGGAAAGTTGAGTAAACACCTGTTTACCTGTCAGGGGTCTATTCAGAATTTTCCAACTAACAAATTCACTTGAGGAAAAATGGTTCAAAAATTTTATAGCCTTATTGGAATCAGTATCACGATATAATTTAGTTATGGCATCAATTTACACACTTACTGTTTTTTATTTCATTATTCTTCGCCGAATTTTCTTTAAAAAATACATATTTGTTGACACAGATAAGAAAAAAAAAATTTAAAAAATGCTCTTGTGTAATAAAATTCACTTTAGTCTAAAAAAAAAAAAAAAAACTTTGCTTCGAAAAAATTTGGAGGAATTTTAATGGTAGAGTGTAATTATTTAATTATAAAAAAAACTTTCAATTGTGTATAAGAAATTCATGAGTGCAAAAATAAGTAAAGGACTAATTTCAATCTTGAATTTAGCGGGGAAACACGTGACTGCATCTGTGAAACATTTCACCACACTCATATTACTCGTCCATTTAAGGAAAATAATTCTACGTGCCTTTCATTTATATATAAAACCGAATGAGGACATTAAGATTATGACTTGTGTCGTCATAACAAATGTCAACAGCATCATTAAATTAATTTATATTAGATTTAATTGTGATTCGTTGTCATCAGAAATATTTATATCTGAAAGGAATGTGTGTGTTTGTGCATCCAAATAATATTAATTTAGATCTATGGTATTTCTTCGTTATAAACATAATTAATTTTTTGAAACATTTCTTCACCAAAATATCAGTTATGGTTTTGAAAAATTAAAAAAAAATTATCACAAAATCTCTTGAAGAGTTTGAAAATTTTTTAATAATTATCTAAAGGCGGGAAAAAAATAACATAATGTAAAAGCATTTTGATAAGTTAATAATGATAATTGCGCATTGGACTAACATTTATGAAATTTTTTTTAAATATAAGTAATGAGAAAAACACACAAACACACACACAACGGAGAATTCTTAAATTCCTGATTTTAAGAATATAATTTTTTCTAAAATCTCAAAAACAGCACAAAAAAAATGTATTGAGCTTTATATAAATATTTGAAATTTAAATAAACGATACAATCCAGAAAAAAAATTGTGTGTGCGCTTATAACCACACACACACACACACACACACACACACACACACGCACGATAGAAGTTAAAACTTGTGAATTATTCTTAGCAAGATAATCCAATTTGTGTTCGAATGTTTTTCGTTTTCTTTTACAACATTTTCTCAGGTGGGCGTAAAGTAGTTCTCTTTTTCTTGCCTATTAATCGGTGGATGTCTTTATTTCATACATTTTCTGTAAAGGGCAACCCTTAAATAACTATGCATCCTTATATATTTATATATGATTAAATACGGTTTAAATTCAATTAGTCTAATTATTTAAAAATATTTATAAGTAAATTACTTATGTAGATTATATTTATATAATTTTTATATTTATATGGTACTTCACTCTTAGTATGATGATTCACTCTTCATCACAGCGTGCCTAAAGAAGTTTTCACTTAAAAAAACAATTAAATAAATTAAGGAAAAGTAAGGAATTAAATTATTTTAAAAACTGAATATCATTACCAAGTTTTATATCGAACATATCTGTGCTTACAATTTTAAGAAAACAAGTCGCGTCAAATGCTACTTAATTTTTGTGATTTCATAACTGATAAAAATTGAAAATGCAATAAGAACTGTAAAGATATCTTATTCGGTATTTTTTTTCAGACTGGTGATTTTTTTTTCGATGAAAGTTGTTGAAAAACAATACAAAGCACTCAGAAATCAAAATTAAAGTATTTCCAAATTACTTAAATGAAAAAATAGAAGTTTAAGTTATAAATACCTTTTCCCTTTTGCAATCAATATAAAAAATATATTTAACTAGCTGTTACCCGCCCACTTCGCTGGGTATTTCATGATGTTTTATAAATTTTTACTGCTTATATATATGTATAAATTATTGATATCTAAGTCCTAGCATTAAGAATTCGATTGAATTGAAAAATATACTTATACCTGTAACTGTCACCTGTTGATAAAAAAAAAAGGGCAGAACTCATCTAATTTGTATTTTCTAAAAATCTCTAAAATTGAAGCATAGAATGATGTTTGCTCTTTCGTAACTCAAAAAGCAAGTGGATTCCCGCAAAACCAATTTTCGGTGGATCCCTACTCCGTAAATTGAACATGCAAGCCAAATTTCAAGTCTAAATCTAACAGAAAAAAGCAAAAGTTTTACTATAAATATCCCCGTAATCCCGTTGAGAGCCGTTTTCCAAAATTACTGCTCTTAGCGGATTTCAATTCAACAAAAGAAAAATGCAAACCAAATTTCATTATTATAGTCCTTGTAGCTCGAAAAAAGTAATTTTTTTTGTCAATACGTCCCAGTAACCCCCTGCAACCCCCCAGAACTTGATTTGCTTAAAATTTATTCTTAGTGGATCCCTATTCAACAAAAGAAACATGCTTAACAAATTTCAAGTATATGGGTCTAACAATTAAAAACAGGAATATTTTTCTGTAACTCCTCTTGACCCCTCGCAAACATCTTTGGGGGTCAATTTTCATTTTACTCTTTGTTAGAGGAACTCTATTTCATGAAAGGAACATGCCTACCAATTTTCAAGCAGGATGATCAAGTAGATTAAAAATGGAAATATTTATCGATTACGCCTCTTAATCTCCCGAAATTAAACTTAGTAGTTGATATTCGCGAAACCCATTTTGTAGCGGTTCTCTACTTTACGAAAGGAATCTGCTTATCAAATTTCAAGACTGTACGTCTAACAGTTTAAAAATGAGGATAATTGTCTATAACGCCACTTGAGCCCCGCAACGCCACTTCTGGGTCTGTTTTCACAAAACCCATTTTGTAGGGGAATTGCACTCTATGAAAGGAATCTGCTTAGCAAAATTTGAAGACTGTGCATCCAATTAATTAAAAATGCAAAAAAATTATCAAAAACGCCCCCCCCCCGCAACACCACCTAGGGGTCGATTTTCACAAAACACATTTTGCAGTGTATTTCTATCCTATGAGAGGAATCTGCTAACCAAATTTCAAGACTGTGAGTCTAATAGTTTAAAAAAAGAAATAATTATTTATATCTGCCCTTAACCCCCCGCAACACCCCCTTGGGGGGCAATTTTCACAAAACCCGTTTTGTAGCGGATATTTACTCCATGAAAGAAACATTCCTACCAATTTTCAAGTTTAAGAACGAAAATATTTATCTCTTACGCCACTTATTCCCCTTCAACGCCACTTAGAGGTCTGTTTTCACAAAACCTTCTTATAGCTGATCTCTACTCTATGAAAGAAATCTTTTTATCAAATATAAAGACTGTGCGTCTAATAGTTTAAAAATGGAAATAATTATCTATAATGCCCCTTAAGTCCCCTCAACGCCACTTGGGGGCAATTTTCATGAAACCCATTTTTAGCGTATCTCTACCCTATGAGAGGAATCTGCTTACTAAGTTTCAAGACTGTACGTCTAATAACTTAAAAATAGGAATTTATAACGCCCCTTAAACCCCCTCCCCGCAACACCCCTTGGGGGTCAATTTTCCCAAAACCCATTTTGTAGCGGATATTTACTCCAGGAAAGAAACTTACCTACCAATTTTCAAGCAGGTAGGTGAAGTAGTTTAAAAACGGATATATTTATCTATTACGCCCCTTAATCCCCCGCAACGCCACTTAGAAGTCTGTTTTCACAAAACCCGTTTTGTAACTGATCATTATTCTACGAAAGGAATCTATATATCAAATTTAAAGACAGTGCGTCAAATAGTTTAAAAATGGAAATAATTATCTATAACGCCCCCTAAGCCCCTGCAACGCCACTTGGGGTCGATTTTCAGCAAACTCATTTTGTAGCGGATCTCTACTCTCTGAAAGGAATCCGCTTACCCAATTTCAAGATTGTACGTCTAATAACTTAAAAATAGGAATTTATAACGCCCCTTAAACCCCCGCCCCCGCAACACCCCTTGGGGGTCAATTTTCCCAAAACCCATTTTGTAGCGGATATTTACTCCAGGAAAGAAACTTACCTACCAATTTTCAAGCAGGTAGGTGAAGTAGTTTAAAAACGGATATATTTATCTATTACGCCCCTTAATCCCCCGCAACGCCACTTAGAGGTCTGTTTTCACAAAACCCGTTTTGTAACTGATCATTATTTTACGAAAGGAATCTATTTATCAAATTTAAAGACAGTGCGTCAAATAGTTTAAAAATGGAAATAATTATCTATAACGCCCCCTAAGCCCCTGCAACTCCACTTGGGGGTCGATTTTCAGCAAACTCATTTTGTAGCGGATCTCTACTCTCTGAAAGGAATCCGCTTACCCAATTTCAAGATTGTACATCGAGTAGTTTAAACATGGAAACAATTATTATTAAAGCCTTTAACCCCCCGTAACGCCCCTTGCGTTTCGAATTTTGGAAAATCCTTTCTTAGCTGATGTCTACTCTATCAAAGGAACATGTCTATCAAATTTCAAGTCTGTAGGTTGAATAGTTCCAGAGATTTCGTGATTAGTCAGTCAGTCAGTCAGTCAGTCAGTCAGTCAGTCAGTGAGTGAGTCGCTTTTCTCCTTTATATATATAGATTATAAATAATGAGAATGTTAATTGAGCATGTACGATAAGCTTTAATATTTTTCCAATTAATATTTCTATGTAATATCAATACAATATTTTTTTTTTTTAAAAACATTTTTTTGAAAATATTTTCATTAAATATTTTTATATTGTTGTGAAAACCAGTTTTAGAATATTTCGTGTGTTAAATATAATCGCAATAAAAAGAAAAAATCTCAATTGATGGTTGCTTATCAAATAATTATACTTTCTGATAATGTTTTTAATTTACATATGCGCATCATTAAAGTTACATCAAATTAATTAACTAATATTCATTCATTTGTCTCTTTCTGGAATTATTGACATATCATTAATCAACATAAATACGCCAAGAAATTATTAAAACATTTCCATTTATTTCAATTGAGGTTAAGTTAATTAATTATTATTGGATTTATATGAAAATTATATTGCTTCATTACATGTTTACATTATGTTACATAACTATTGCTATGACTTGAATTAATAATTATGAGCATTGCAAATCCTAATAACGAGATTAGAAAAATATTAATGCTGTTAATTTGCATTAAATAATCGTGAAAAAAAGGCTTGTAAGCAAAATTAGATTGTTCTTTCTGCTTATATACGAGGGTGAATCAGAAAATAAGTTTCCCCTGTCGGCTTTATTCAGAGTTGTGTATGAAAGCCAAAACATAGAAAGAGACATTAAAGATAAGACATAACCTTATTTTTCCACAAATGTACCTAGTATATTGAGAAATTTGTGATACCGCTTGATGAGCTTCAGAAGTCCCTCCAGGAATAGTTCAGGACTTTGCATACGGTAGAAGCGTTTAAAGGCTATGGGCGAACGACGAAACAGCAGGTGAACGCGCAAGACACCGATACATCATTGGGTAGAGGGGTCGGCAGCAATCAATCAGATGAATTCGGAAAAAGTTGCCTGAGCTTTAAAGATCTGGCATTCTGTTGTTGGATGACAATGCGAAATCACACTCGGCGACGGCAATGCAAAACCATATTGCAACTCTTGGTTGGGAGCGCCTATACCATCCACCATACAGTCCTGATCTCGCACTAAGTGACTCTCATCTGCTTTATGGCTTTGAAAAAGAATCTTGGAAGGAAGTTCAGTTATATCAGTTTGAGTAGTTATGAGGTAGTTGAAGAAACTCTTAGTGAGGGAAACCTTTTGAATATAATAATAATAAATCTTAGTAGAAGTTACATTATATATGATTTAAATTTACATTTCACTCTGAAGAGATGTGGCCACGGTAGCCTAGTGGTCAAAATATCGGATCGCGGCTGGGGCATGTCATGAGTTCGAGCCCAGTACCACTAAGGACACGTCGTGCAGGGGAGCGATGCTCGTTAAATCTGTCGAGAGCTCAAATGTCCTCCCATTGGTGTGGTGTGGTAGTTAGGAGATGGAGGTGCCAGCTCAGGTGTCGTTCTCGTCACTTGACCATGGTTCAAAATTACAAGATCCGTCACCAGAACAGTGCGACGTTAATATTCACTCACTGACTCACTCTGAAGTGACACAAGGTCTATTGGTGACAGACCCCGTAATTTTGAATTACGGTCAAGTGATAAAAACGATACCTGAGCTAGATTATTCCCTCCACTCCTAATTTCCACAAAACGCGAATGAGAAGACTTAGAGCTTCAACAGACATTTAACGTGAATCGGGCCCTTTACACCAGAGGTTCCCAAATCTTTTATCTCATAGACCTTTGTCATGTTTTTCGATTTGAGATAGATCCCGACTTGCCTAATATCGAGGTTTTTCAAATTCATCAACTTAAATCTATTTTGACTACTTCCTTTAAAGGATTTCAAATTTCTAACTGTAGTTGAGTATAGAGGTTAAAAAACTTAATAAACACATTTTAATTAAATTACAGTTTAATTAATACATAAAATAACTATTCAACAAACAAATATTTATAATAGGAGGGATGTGAATCTGGTGCTACAATAACAAATTTTCAATATTTGCCATCAATCTTGTCAAGGTTAACCCTAAATCTCCTCGGTTAGTAGTATCCAGTCTTTTTCTTTCTTTTATTTTGAAGTCCCTTGTGAGAAGAAGCTTCTTCTCACAAGGGAAAGCATTTACAAACTTTCTCCCATTGCTGTATAATCCGGAATAAATAATAGGTATATCTTTTATGTTGTTACCTTGCAACTGCAGATTAATTTCATTTTTTTTTTAGTAAATAAATTCCTTGAAATGGAAAAATCTGGTTTCCACATTTGATTAAATTTTCTTTTCAATTAAAATCATGATCTGGATTAATGAGAGCCACTATCGTAGATCCTCATTTATATCTCATAGACCATCAAATTATTTTTTCGCTGACGTGGACCCCTTGCAGGTTGTCATAGACCTCTGGGGGTCGATATAGACCACTTTGGGAATTACTGCTCTACACGGTGGGTCTTCAGTGAGATCAAGACTCGAACCCGCGACTCGATGACGTTGTGGCCACGAGTTCGTGACCTTCATCACAAGGCTACCGCAGTCACGTAGGTTATTTCAGAGAAAAAAAGAATTGATAAAAAAATATGAACAAATTGAGAAAACTATATTATAACATCACGAGCTACGCACATAATTACTAATATAGAAATATAAAACACACATATAGCCATTTATTTTTCAAATATATTTCATCCATGGGCAACTTGTTACGCACACACATAAACACGCACGCACACACAAATATGCACACACATAAACACGCACACACACAAATATGCACACACATAAACACGCACACACATAAATATGCACACAAACGCACACACATACACACATAAACAAACACACATATACATATATACACACAGACACATACACACATAAACATACACACACATATACATACATACACACACGCGCACACGCACAGACACATACACACATACAATATACGCACACACATACACACACACTTACACACAATAAGTAGAACTGAATACCTAAGACTTAAGCAGAGTTATGAGATACAAATTGAGGTATCATTTCCGTTTTTTTTATTTATCCTCATTTAAAACAATGCGATTAAAGCCTACTAAAGCTTCCAGTGCAACGTCAGTTTTGAAAAAAAGCTAAATTCTTCCATGAATTTATACTTTCTTCTAACCTTTTTTTGTCTGTTTCCTAAGCGATAATAACACCAAGCAAGCAAATAAAAAAATATGTTTCTTAAGATATAATATCAAGCAGACTCATCTCATCAAAACAAAGTTACAAAATGTTTCAAATCTTTTATATTCTCTGTTGTCTAAGATAATAAGCCACTAAAACAAAAGATATTGCGCTTGGCGTTATCCTAAGTGAGACGGTTACCTCAACACTGTTTTATCAATTGAATATTAAATACGTATGTCATCCCGGTGTGATAGGAAGATAAATTTGATAAGTAAAATGTACATCTTGTTTTTCTTATCGTAAGTGATTTTTATTGTTCGGATAAACACGTTGTAAAGTGAGTGAGAGATATGAATTTTCATTTCGAAAATCATTGCATATTTTTTGCAGTTCCTTCTGAAGTTATTCTTGTTTTTCGCTTTTATCAGAAATGTGTAGGTAATATATGTCTGTTTTTAAATTGTAATTGTTATTTTGAAAACAAATCTGATAATTTTAATGGCTTTTTATCAAAGGAACATTAAAATCTCATATGCTTTTGTCAATATTAACCCCTTAAGGGGTCAATTTTTTTGCCCAAAATAATCAAAAATAATAAAATAAAATTATTTTATACTTTTTAGTCCGTTATAAAATCATGGCACATTAAATTTTTTTTTATTTTTTATTTTCTGCTTTTTAGTGAATGAAATTTTTGAATTAATTTTAAATACTTTGATGACGTAATTACAGAGACATGCGATAAATTTTAGTTTCTCCTTTGGTTATATCTGAAATAAAAAAAATGTCACAGCAACTATACTTACCAATAATACATCAAACTATTCAATTATTATTTTAGAAATAAAATAATGAAACAACGGAAATAATTTTTTATAAAACTCATTTTCAAATATTAAAAATAATCAATGTCAAATCAGTTTGTTAAAATTTTTAATTTGATGTTGCCTTCTTGGTGATTTAGAGCTTGGCGATCCTAGCCCATATGATCTTTTTCGAAAAATGAAAAGTCTTGCCAGTTCGGCATTGAATAAGAAAAGGAAAGTGGGAGTATTTTTTTTTTCATTCGATTCTTGAATAGTTTGTTTAGATCAAATAAAAAAAAATCGATATATTCTGTTCATCTGTCAGTTAGATTTGAGCTATATTCAAGTATACAACTGTTCTAGAAGTTAGTTATAAATCGGTAATAAATTTGTATCGAAAAAACAAACAAATCAATACAAAAGCGATTGAGAGCTACATTGTATCGGGTAAAAATTTAAATCGTGTAATGAATGTAATTCTTCTTGTTTATTTTTTTTATTTCTGCTGTTTTGTTCTCTTTTTTTGTTTCCGCCTTTTTCGTTTTCTTAATCTTCCTCTCCTCCTTTTCGTTTCTCTTCTTATTTTTTCACATCTTCATGCATTGTCATCCACTTCTGAGCTATGGTCGAAATTTCAAGCCTCTAGTTCATCGAGAAATTAGTTTAAAATCAATTACAAAATGCTTCCCGGACAGACATGCAAGAAAGCGAGTTAATAAAAATATGGTAAAATGGGAGCCCTCTTTGAGCCCAGAGCCATGAAATTGAATACGTAGAAGCAACTCGACTCGGGCTATCGACAGGTGGTCTTTGTTCGTGTAAATTCGTGTAAGATCTGGAGTTACGGGACCCTGTCGAAATCGGGGCCCGGGTTCGAGACTAAGACTTTTTTTTCACATTTTCATGCATTGTCAACCACTTCTGAGCTATAGTCCAAATTTCAAGTTTCTAGCTCATCGGTCAGTTAGTTTAAAATCAATTATAAAATTCCATCCGGACAGACAAAAAAGCGAGTTAATAAAAACATGGTAAAATGGTAAAAAGGCACATTTTTTATTGCAAAAACTAAGAATAATTCGTAACAAAATGTGAAAAGGAAGACATTTTTTAAAATTTTTAATATTAAAGTTTTCACACATTTTTTAATTTTTAATTATGGAACACAAAAAAATCCTAAATATTTGCTTTTTATTAGTACACTTCGTATGCTATTAAGTATGCTTCATATATCTTTAAAAAAAGTAAAAGAATTTATCTCATAATTACAAAAAATATCATGTTCGTACCACTTTTCAAATGGTTGAGGAATTTGTGTATGTGAATATGCATATACAATTAACATATAAGATTTAGTATTGCACCATACTAAATAATACTAAATCTTGCATTACAGTGGGGACAGAGATAATATCGGCTTTTTTTTAAAATTATCTTTACATTTTTATTTCTTCTCAAACAACGAATTGCACATTGTCTTGCCAATCAGTATTCTTTATCGCGGCTATTTCAAGAATCTAAATTCTTGCCTTCATTGAAAAATTCCCACCTTCACCACAAAGAAAATTCCGAATGAAAAGTATTTCAGTACCATATAGACAAACTACACCTCTTAAAAACACACACACTTGCACTAATAATCTCATAATAAGAATGAAAAATACGTCCAATGATAGGAATAAGAAAATATCAGTGCGAGGTACAGTGTGCGGGCAAACTGGTTGTGACCAGCTTTGTGTAGCCCGTACGGTGTAAGGGCAAACCAGTTAAGGGGTTAATAGTTTTATGGAATTTTCACTCTATATTGCTGAAGTTAAATTGTGCTTTTGTTTGTCAAAATTGTTCCTAAATTTTTCTTATATATAAGCTTATTTTTTGGAAATCGTTGTAGATAAAAGACTTTAATAATAAATAAATGCCAGAGATTAATATTTTGTGAACCTTCTATTTTAATATGCAGCAATACTGAAGTAACTGAATGTATAAAAAAATTAGAAAATATATAAAGAGCCATTTCTTGACCATGGCTCAAAATTATGAATTCGTTGCCAATATTTCTCAAATAACTCTTAGTAAAAATAGAAGTAATTCTCAGTTCTAACCAAAACACGTATTTCAAAAAAAAAAGGTGAGAGCTCTGTAAATGTGATGTTATTTAGTAGCTTAATAGCATTCGAGACACACATATTTGCTTCATTAAATTTGTCAAGAAGAAAAATCTAAGGTAATGCCTTTAAGAGGACCGTGTTGCGAAAATTGTTTCGCAGCTGTTTTATATCTTATTTTAAACTATCTCTTTTGTATTCCTATTTATGTATATAAATTATAATTAAATGTTAATCAATCACTTTTTTTAAAAAGTATATTGCATGTTTTATTCTTGAAAGAGTTTAAAATTTTTAAGACCAATCTTGATTAATTTTAAAAAAAGGATTAAATTATGCCATAATTAATTAACCATTTTCTTGGGCTCGTTCTACATAAATTGAAATTAAATAAATTTTATGTAATTGCATATTTCAGTAATACCTTGACTTTGCTTTTCTTCTTATTTAAAAAGTATCTTGATTTTATATTTCAATGGCGTTTTTAAATATCAGTACATTTCAGTAGCACAAAAATTTCAAATGTGTACGTATTTTAGTTATATTTGGATTTCAAATAGTGACATTTGTATATATGTATATATATATATATACAAATCGGTATATATATATATATATAATACCTTTATTTTGTTATATTATATTTAAGAAAAAAATAATAGAATCTGTTACCCGAGTAATTGCAACTAATACTTGGAAAAATTTCTTTGCTATCTCCTGCAAGAGCATACAAGAAAGAACTTTTATTTCTAAAGCGCGTGGGCTGTATTTCATATCTGATAGCAATGTTCACGTACGAGGTACTCCAAAAATCCAACCACAATTGTGCAAGGAAGGTGATTAGCGTTTTTGAACGAAATTAAACTGAAGGATGAAGCGCATGGAATGGGTGCGAAAGATAATTACTTAAAATTGTCCAAAAACTAAATAGTGTGTGTGTAGGGGTGATAATATTCGAGGAATTCTATCGAGTTGAACAGTATATAGAAAAATAAATTTACTTTCGAAAGAAATGGTTGTATATTATTCGTTGTTACTTTTATATATACAGTCGGATCTCCATTTAACTGAACTCAGTGGCGCAAAAACCCATGAGGGCCAAGGCCTACTGTGTCTATCTCAGTTTACATGACCTTAGGCGCTGGGGTGCATGTGCAGATATTTCGGTCAAGTGGTCAGTCTGACGCGAAAACCCTCATTTTCACTACTTACTTCGTTAAATAATCTCTAAATAGTGAAGTGCATTTTCTATTTAACGAACTTTTTCTTTTGTGATTCGATTTTTTTCTGTCCCTATTTTAAAAATATTTTCTGGACATTTCAAATTATTCTCTCTTTTAACACATTTTATGCTGATCAATGGCACTGAACTGGTTTTACCGGGTGTTTAACTCACCCAGAGCAATAAAATTGTAGTAGCTTTTCAAAAAAAAACTCAACAGATTTTATCAGTAACTAAATTTAAGGCCGAGTGTGTTAATATATTCTTAAAATGACTGGTTATAAAATATTGTATATTGAAAATCACTTGCATGCGTGAAATTAGAAAGTGTCATTAAAATTAATTTTAATGCAAAATTATTTTTTAAAGTTGGAAATAAATTCTTGGGCATTGTTTTTCCCCCTTGTTTTCTTTGCAGATTTCTTTTTGATGGGTAAGATTTATAAAATAAATTAATTTAAAAAAAAGTAGTGAATAACTACTATTTTTTTTAAAATGATATAGTGTGTTTAAGAAAGAATTTGAAATTTGTTTTTTTTTGTTTCTAAAGTACATTAAAAAATAAATCTCTATTTCACTCATTTTTCATATAACGAACTTTTTTCGGGATTTAGCGACTTTGTTGAATAAAGGTCCAACTGTATTTCTTTTCTGTTAGCACTGTAGAAGCAAATAACATGAAATGACTTAGATGTGATTAATTTAATGAATGTGTATGGTTGCGGTTGCCAAGTTGTCGTGGTCATGGTCATGAACTCATGATCGGCGTTGCTTCTGTCAAGTCGTGCGTTCGAGACTTGTTGTTATTAAAGGTTCGCCGTGTAGAGGTGCTGATGCCTTTTAAATTTATTGAAGATCAACTTTCTCACGTTCATGTGCTGTGGAAATTTGGAAAAGGGGTGATGCCAGCTCAGAGGTTATCCTCGTTACTTGGTGGAAGTTCAAAATAACGAAATACTTTTCCAATAACATTAATAATGAAATTCAAAAAACAATTAATATAAAAAAAATTTAAGTCAATTCCTATTTAGATCAATAAAAAAATTTATTTTAGTTACTTTTTATTAAATAGTTACAATTAATATAAGTATGTACATACATATGACAGAATCACAACATTAAGTGGCAATTAATTTTTATTAATTATCATTAAAGTATCGTATAGCCATCCAAAACAATCGTGTATATAAAATTTCAGTTAAACTGAATGCTTTGAAACGTGAGGGAAAAAAATCTTTCAAAGTTTTGACCCAAGTCGCTAAAAATGAAGCCAACGTGGCTGTATCTGTAATTCTTTAAATAATTACATTCAGTCAATAGTTTTAATTAATTATAATTTATTTTCGTATTGTTGCCCCAAACAATAATGTATAGAAAATTTCAGCTCAAATGAGCGCTTTAAAATGTGAGAAAAATACCTTTTCAAGTTTTGACACGACAAAATGGTCACTAAGTCGCCAAGAAGGATGCCAACGTGGCTGTATTTGTAATTCTTTGAATAATTAGTTTTAATCAATTAATTTCAATTAATTATAATTAAATTACTGTATTGTCATCCAAAATAAATGTTTTTTAAATTTCAGTTCAATTGAATGCTTTAAAATGCATTTTATTAACGATTGAAAATTTGAACAACATAAATATAGATAATAGTAGGAATTGAATAAAAACCATAGAATATTCAGAGAGGGAAAAAATTCTTAGTGTTTTTTAAGGATGGATTGCTAAGTGATCCTTCATATCTAGTCACATTGGGTAAAACTATATACACAGTATGAAAAATTTAATTTTTATGTTGTTTTTAAGAAAAAAGTTTTTAAATTAGTTTATTAAAAACAAGTACAAATTAAGTAAAAAAATCCGAAAATGTTAAAAGAACCATTTGAAAAAGGAATTGTGCATTAGGAAATGGTGTGAATGAATGAAATGAAGGATTTCGATCTCTTTTTCTACACCGAATACGATTGAAGCTAGCAAACGGAATGAAAAGTGATAGGAATGGGTTAATGGAAAAGGTGTGATGTTTTTTCCGTCATAATAATATCAGACCAAACATATTTTTGGCGACATGTGAAAAAGTGAAATAATTTGAGCTTGGATGTTTAATTCACATCTGACATCTCGTCCTGATAATATTACTTTCTTTTTTTTTACTAGGATCATTTTTCACAAAGATCTCTTAAAGATAAAAAAAAATGATTTTTAAAAGAAACCTAAAAAAAGTCCCTAAACTAAACCCTTAATATCTTGAAAGACAGTATTGTGGTTTTACAAACGCAATAACAAAGTATTATCGATAAAAATATCTCCCATTCAAATTGCTAAATTCCATTTTAAATATGAAAAAATATGTATTTTATTGTAATAAAATATGATGAAATCTATATATCTTTCAATGGAATAAATTCTTTTAAAAAATATTACCAAGGAAAGTTTTGCTGGAGTTTCGAATTTCTATACTGTGAATTTTTAGTATCAGGATATCAGAAAATACACATGTCCACTATTAATTGACAGGATGAAAATAATTTCATTTAATAAAAGCAATAGAGATTTATAGGAAATCATTTATTTTTATCTAATACTTTAAAAAATGCTGGCATTGATTATATTAGATTGTTATACAGAGAACTCCCATGTATGCTTCAAAATAATCAGTTTTTTTAACACCCCACGAAAATTTCGAAATGCTTCGTAAAAAAATTTATAGTATTATTTTTAGTTACAGTACCTTTGCCAAACTTTTGGATATTTTTTTATCTTAGTCTCCAAGTAAAAAAAAAAGAAAGGAAAAAAAACCGACAAATTTTTTCAGTTTTTATTCTAATTTTAAAAATATCCAAAATAATATAACAAATATATTTTGTTTTTCTACATAACTTCTCTTCTTCGTAGCAGAATAAGCTACGAAGAAATACATTTTAATAGTGAAATTGATGTTCAAAAAAGCAAATTTCAAAAATTGTAAATGTAAAAAAGTTTATAATTTGCAGCAATACAAATTTTTAGCTTTCATAACCCATGAGAACAAAAAAAAAGTGACATAATCAATGAAGATGTAAAATGCTTTCTCTTAATTTAAAAATAATTTTTTTTAATTTTAAAAGATTTTTTTATTAGATTTTACAAATTAAAGAGCTCAATTCAGAATTTCAATGCATGTTTTTAAAAAATATAAAATTGAGCAAATATTTAATTTTTTCAGAAAAAATGAGAGATAAAAAATCTACAAGACAGAAGAAAATATATCACTTTTGTTGCTCATAATGTTAAGAAGGAATGAATCTCTATTATAAAAATATATAGAAAAAGGTAAAATTGGTCCTTTGATCTTTTGCATAGCCCAGTACTCAATGTTTTGGAAAATTCTGAAAAACGACACATTTAAAATTTCTGTAACAAAAACCACGAAGAAAAAAAATATTTATATCAATCCATACCGCACAAACTTAATATAATTTAAATTCTATCGAGTTCTATTGACATTTTTAAAAACTATTGGAATGTTTAATAGTTTCATTTTTCTTATGATGAAAAATGTGATTTATACTTTTCAAGCAAATTAAATACAAAAGCTTTCCTAACATATTGTTTCGGTTGCTCAGTTTTTTTTTTCAAAAATAGTTTTTTGATATTATACACATTAGAAACAATTCTATATTAAGATTTTATTGAACCAAACAACTCTTAAATGTGTGTAAAATGTTTAAATCAAGAATCAACCATACGATTTACAGTATTGTTAAAGTAATCTTCACACCCTTTTCTGCATTGTCTTTGACCTAGCCAAGAATCCCCCTGCTTAAATTAAACTCGTGACTGAATATGAACGTAAACACCGTTGAAGAAAACAACACACGAAGTCTGATAGGCGCTAGTGCGTGAAGAACGGGCGATGCGAAAGACGCGAAGAAAAGCAGAAAGCGTTGAGTAGTATCTTGGGAAAAGAAAGCATGAGAGGGAGAGGGAGAGGAAAAAGGCACAATTCTCGTTTCTCTTCCGTGAGACCTATCAAGCAATTGCTATTAAAATCTCTTTTCATTAATAATGTTCATCTCACATGAATTCCAATTAGTTCTGAGTAAATTTTTCGTATAAATTACAGAGTTAGTTATGATTCTCTCTTGGGTTTCGAGGTGCTGTATTAAAGAAACGAAGACCAGAATAAAACAAAAACAAAAATACAGAAACAACTCGTCTTATTTGCATATTTTACAGGTGTTCTATTTGGGAACACTTGGTAACACGGCATACATTAATGCAATAGTCCAGTACCTTCCACTCTCTGCTCAACATGTATGGTACTAAGAATGTTATTGGCAGCCGTGTTATACTTTTCATGTTATCCGAAAACTTGGTCTTTTTGCAGCAGAACTGCATGAAAATATAACACATTTTGAAAATAACGTTGATAGTATTTTTAAGTGCAGGATGGGAACATCGCAACGCCTAACGGGTGAAAACGTTGTGACGCGGCTCCAGCCACGCGTCATTTTTGAGTGTTTGTATATATAGTGCATGTGAAACAAAGAGTTTTTAGCAGCCCACTGAGTTGTGTTTTCTTGAGTCGTGTCAACTTATTTAAGAGAAACCGCTATTGACCACTTTTAGTGCAAAGATTTAGTGAGAAACAAGGCATGGCTGGAGCCGCGTCACAAGCGTTTTTTAGGTGTTGAGATGTTTCCATCATGCACTTAAAAAGTATGACGAGAAGAGTGTGGTAGGAACTGGACTATTGTAATGGTGTATACCGAGTAGCCAAGGTTTCACACAAAGATATCCAGCTGAGTAACGGAGAATATTAGCCCCCTCCCTGCAAAGTCAGGTTTTGCCATCAATATTTTATAAATTGGTTATATATCTACTTGGCGTCAGTCGGGCTCTTTGGGCCTCCAAGAATCCTAATCCCTTCACGATGCGTCACCGAAAACACCTGCAAGGTATGTAAATTAAACTTGAATTGTTCCTGTATTCTTTCAAATGTTCCTTTTTGCTGTATTCGTCTTAGTGTTTTCTACTATAGCGCTTCGAAATTCTGGAGGGTATTATGAATTACCCTATGTGTATTTAATGAAGAAAAATGCATTCAGTGACAGGTATAGAAAAACTGATTTGGCTGTGGCCATGCTTAATCGCATTGAAGGTGACCTTGCATTCCCTCACGAGCAGCCTCCACATTCGCGTGAAGCTAATCAACAATAATGCCCAAAAGTAGGACATGGAAAATCCCTTTGCGGTCAGAGAGCAAGAGATAGTCCAGGTCTATTGTGGCATGATAAACTGGCGATGTGTCCTTTCTTTGATGAACCAATTAACTGCCCAGGTTAATATCGTACTTCTTAGTTGTATTTTGTTTATTAAATATATACTTTTGTCAGATATCTAAAAGAATATTCGCTTTATATTTACAAGATGATACGACAAGCACGTACGAGAAGGAACTGGCCCCTAATCCTTTAATTTCTTTTTCCTTCAAAGCCTGCTTTCACCACTTGTGTAAAAAGATCAATATATTGTCAGTGTTGATATTAATTGTTTGTGTAAATTTTACGACTTTTTCAAACATTTCGGGTGTTTTTCGGTAGAAAAATAATGCTCAATAATAGGACGTTTAACAAATACCATGCAAAAACCGCATGAACACTAGGCCTAAGTATAATTAAATTAATTGGCTAAAACTACGACAGTCACATGATATAAGTAATCACGTATTTTCTATTGAGTTCAAAGCTGGATTATTTGTAAAATCCAGATACACATTTGCAACTTTGGTAACTGGGAAAACATGTTTAAATATATTAAGATTCTCTCTTTTAAGTTTTTTTTTAAATTCTTGTATTATGTGGGTTTGTTTAGAAAGTGCATTTTGCTTAACTATGTGTTATCTGTTATTGTTAACTAAAATGTACTTTTTACAAAGAGTTCCTGGAAAATCAAAAATGGCAACAGTGAGACGACAGAACTGATTGATTGAAAACACACGATTGTCTTTATCATGTAATTATGACGCCACATAAATTTTTCCATTGGGGTTGAAAACAGGTCGTGTTTAATATATTTGAAGCAGTGAAGACAAATCGGGAAAGTGCTGTCATTTCCAATAACATTTAGAGATCAAAATATTTTCGAAACCTTGAATCCTTTTTTTTTTTCAAATAAGGAACTATTGCTCTAACTGTAAGAAATTTTAAACATAAAGAGCAATTTAATAAACCTTTTTGTATTTTACAATGAAATCTCGATTTTTTTACAAGGCTAATAATGACTGTGAACACAAAGTACATCTGTGTCGTTTGGATATTCATAATTTTTGTATTCAAACTTTCACAGGAAACTTCCCTCAAAAATAATAAAATAATGCTAAATTTTTTTCAGTTATAATAATATAGCAATTAAATGATCTTTTTGAAGAAAAAAAAACGATGTTGAGCAAGTTTTTTTCGCTGAAAGACTCTGTTTCATATTCTAATAAAACATCTTATTTTTTTAAAGTTAAAAATTAATACCATTAATTTTTTGAGTACCTATCTCTGCTTCTAAATTAATAACAAAATATCTAGAATTTGAGAAACTAAATTCTACAAAACATACAAAGAATTAAAATGAATTATTTTGTTATAATAATCTTCATTAGAATCTCAGTACTGTATAACAAAAGTAAGACTCTAGTACAGCGGTACAACTGTGGTCCGCGGTCTCCTAGGGGGTCCGCAGGTAATGTTAAAATTTCCCTCTTTTATAGTCTCTGAAAGACTTCGTAGAAGAATTGAAAGATGTGCCAAATTAGACTAGATCTCTGCATTGTCAATAATGAAAAAACTCTCCTAAAACTAATCAAGAATATTGAGATGGGGAGGGATATTCTCTTAAAATCTTGGGAGTCCATGATGTCACGGTGATACAAAAACGGAGCCGAGGTGATTGAAAGTTTAAGAACCACTGCCCTGGTAGAAAGAAACGAATAATCAACAAACAAACATGGACATATTACAACTAAACATATTCACGAAATAAGGTCGAAATTTTTATTCGAGACACAATGAGTCTTTTTCTGCTTCAGTTACGATTTGGAAAAATATACAGTACCAGGTGTACATAAATGAATATACAAACTTCGCAATTCTATTAGAAGACTAGCTGCTAGTGCTATGCAAAAGAAAACAAAATACAATCTTGTTGTTTATGGAAAATCAAAAATAATCGTCGATAGTTTAATTCAATGTTTGAGTTCAATAGGATCCCTTCCAAAAATAAAAACGATATCATGGTAGTACAATAACTCATCCCATATTCTTATAAGCAGGTTTGATGTGAAGCTTTGAAAGACTGCAGACATGCTTGTGTTAAATTTGTCAACGTCAGCTCGTAGCAGTGAAACAAACACCTGATATTTGATGTAACTCCTAAAAAAACCACATAGAGTGATGTCAGGGCTGCGAAGAAGCCGTTGATGTAAAGTAGGGGTCTTCAAGCTGTGTTCCACGGAACCCTGGGGTTCCACGAGTCACAATAAAAAATCAAAAAGAAAATTCTAAATATCTATGCAAAATGGATTCACGTTTTTTGTAAAGTTTATATGATCAGAATTATATGCAGCCGAACCTAGTCATTAAAATTTTAAAATACCTACTATAGATTGTGAATATTCTATTGTTTACTATTCGGATACCATGAATTAATTTTGTACTCGTTAGTACAACATTTTGTAAATTTAAATAGTTTTCTGATGGGAAAGGCCCTTTTTTATTTGTAGGGGGGGGGGACACTTTTAATGAAAGAGAGGAAACAGCTTATCGACATTCCAACAGATTTGATGTTAAAATCTAAACTCAAGCAAAAATAGCTTCTGCATTTTAGGTTGCAAATTCATGCAGAATACACTTAACTTCCCCTACAGTTATAAACATTTTAATACCATTCACAGAACAACGTATTTAAGGGAAAATACTTATCAAAACGTATGTGGCAACAAAAGTAAAATATAAAAGTAAATTAAATGCAGAATATGAAATGCGACAGCAGATAATTTCAAAAGACTTCGACAGTTTGTGTAAAAAAAATGCAAGAACCTATCCCAGGTTCTAAATATAATGTAGATGGATAGATGAAACTTGGACCCAAAATTTTTTTAGTAAGTAAATTATATTAAAATTTTTTAATATAACAAATATATATATATATATATATATATATATATATATATATATATATATATATATAATATATATATATATATATATAATACTTTTTTTTAATTGTCCACATAATAATGTCACAAGCCAGGTCTTGATCTCCAAATAACTGTCCCAAGGAAATGCCCCAGCAGTCCAGAAGATGAGCAAGAGAAGCAGGGATAGGTAAAGAAAGACTTTACCCCCTGTACAATGGTCATACCACGCAGATAACCACTTCTAAAGTGCGCCAAGGCCACATATTCTTTTAAACGTTTTGAAGGGGGTTTCCCCAAAACACCTTAAAGCTCTAAGGGCTCCCGTGAATCTACTGATGTAGAGCAAAGTACTAGTGTGCTTTACTAACAATCCACGGTGGGGCAATAGGTCATCAACGTCACACTATAAAGCAACGCTAGGAATGTCGGTGACGAACATCATACTTTTGAACCACAGACTTCACTCCCCTAATTTTCACACCACGCTAATAAGAGAAATTTGAGCCTCGACAACTTTAATGTTTAAGGGACCCCTCCCCTCTCCTTTCCGGTGGGTCTTCAGTCAATAACTTCCGTAATTCTGTGGCACAACCAAACTTGTTGCATGCCTAAATACATATTTTCGTAGAGAAATAAGGCTGTATTTTATTTTGTTTTCTTTTAATAGCCCTGCAAAATTGTGATATTCACTTATGCACCTAGTAAAACTGCATAAATCTCGATCGATCTCATATTTCCTTTAATTTATTTTCAGGGATCGAAATTGGAAGATGTGGCTTATAATACAGCCTCTATTATATTTGCATAGATCAATATATGGAAATGAACGCAGAATCGTTGAAAAAAGCCAAATCAATATAACAGAATAAATCATGCCCTAAATAAAGCAATAAATAATTTTCTTAATAAAAACCTTTTTTATGTACCATGTTTTTATAATCATTTTCATGCATTGTCATCCACTTCTGAGCCTTAGTCCAAATTTCAAGTCTCTAGCTCATCGGGAAGTTAGTTTAAAATCAATTACAAATTTCCACCCGAAAGCGAGTTAATAAAAACATGGTAAAAATGAATTTGAACCTTACATAACAAAAGCTAAAATTTGTTCCACTGCAAATACGTTCCTGTTTCCATTATTTTCTTTTTCAGAAATTCAAGTTATCAATCATTTTTTTAATTGCTTACCAAAATTTGATAACTATTTAGCAAGTCCATTCGTTTACTGTTACATTAACTTTCAGATTTTGATTCTTATTTTTAATACCATTGCTTCCTTTCAGTTAATTCCAGTCAACACAATGTTCCAGTCATCATCATTCACGCTCATCCGTCATCAGCTCTCAGCGTTTCAATTAGCGTAAAAGCGCTCATTGTGGCACTCCCACTCGATTTTCCACTCTGTCACATCAACACCACTGAACAATTTGATTTATCTGAAGAGCAGTGGCGTAAATTTAAATGATGCTTAAAAAGCATCAATATAAAAATGAAACGATCAAAGCAGTTCCCGAGCACGAGAAACAAAAAAAAACAACAAAAAAAAGATATCACGAGAAAAAAATAATGGCAATAAAAATTCGTTTAAAAAAAATTAAATTATATTTTTTTGTATTATTTTTATAATGGTTGATTATGTAATAGGATGTATTGAGGTAAGAATCTATTAAATTACCTGATGTTTTTCTCTCTAATTATTTAGTAGGTATCGTCTCAACGCAATAAAAGTTAAAAAGTACCGGAAAATCCGGCGTATATATAATGCGCACCCTTACTTTCAAGCTACAATTTTTAATTTTGAAGTATATACGCCGGATAACGAACGCACATCCCCTTTTTTTGAGGTAAGAATCTATTAAATTACCTGATGTTTTTCTCTCTAACTATTTAGTAGGTATCGTCTCAACGCAATAAAAGTTAAAAAGTTCCGGAAAATCCGGCATATATATATAATGTGCACCCTTACTTTCAAGCTACAATTTTTAATTTTGAAGTATATAAGCCGTCTAACGCGTATCCCCCTTTTTTTTTAAAAAAAAAACCTGAAATGTACGTGCTCTATGCTCTTATGTTTTGAAGTCAATTATTCGAGGAATTATCGCAGACTTTTGAAAAAAATAGTATGCAGCTAGAACTACTACCCTTTAAGCTCATATAAGGAATATCGTTTCTTTTAAATAAACAGTATTTCGATCTATGTTTCAGTCTAATTTTTTTTTCTACGCTCATCTTTTTTAAAAAATTATTTTAAAGCTCTCATTTTTAAACCCGGCGTATAACGCGCACTCACAAATTTCGATCTTATTTTTTGTGTTCAAAGTGCGCGTTATACGCCGGATTTTACAGTACTAAAAAACATCTGTTTTTTTTTTTTTGTTTAAATAAATATTACTTTGAATTTACGATAAAGAAAGCTCAAATACCTAAATTTCATTCCTCTTACTGCAGTCTTAACATGAAACATAATTTCTTAATCTTGTTTTTCCCTTTATCTGTATACCAGAGAACATCCTTTCCGCATAGATTGGCTTGGAAATTCTTAAGAAAACCTTTTTCGATCTACCCTTTTACGTATGAAGTTAATGAACATTTATTGTGTTGTACAATGCAACATATAAATTTTTGCATTGAATATTTTGAAAAAACATTAGGATTGTAGACAGTGATTCTAATGTTGCCTAGAATAAAACATTCCCCAGCCAAAAAAGTCATTTCTTGGTAACATTACAGAATTAATTCCTCTTCTATAGACAGAAAATTTGTTAATTCAAATTTCTTCATAATCAAGATTAACAGAAAATTTTATGTTATGAAAAGATTATTGTTGAATTTGTAATGAAAGTATTTCACACTCCCATTCTCTCAGAAATTTAATCCTATTAAATATAGGAGAAAAAAAAGAAGTTTATTTTATTAATGAAAATAGATATTTTTCAGAAAAAAATATCCTTTAGAAGCTTATCAAATCTATAAGCAAGAATTAAAACTTTTGGGAAATTGTGTGTGTATTTTTCTAAAAAGAGCCGAGATAATTTTTAGATCAAAAAGTCACGAATGTCCTTTCTAGTACTGTTTGAATCAAACCTCTAGTTTCTAGTCCAGATTCCTTCAAAAATCCCACAGAGAAAAACAACAGAAGTATCAGATAAAAAATTTAAAACGTTCAAAAATTTTGTACTTTTATAAAACTAAATTGTATATGTGCGCGCACGCACGCGCGCGTGTGTTTTTCTCATTTAATAAACATCAAATACACTTAGAGAAACCTAAGCTTTTTTCTTTTAAATAACATTTTAAATTGGGAATTGGAAAAAATGGTTAATTTTTTTTCTTTATCTTCTACTTTTGTAAACAAGTTATTCGAAATCCTAAATTTCTTTTTGATATTTCGAAGCCATATTTTTATATACTCTGAGTTATCTTCCCCTTTTTTGTCTTATTTTAATTTCTAATGAGTAATTTAAAGTAATCATATTCAACGTACGAAAATCATTTTTTTTTTTTTGCTTGTATCTTCTTACGTAATTTCTTTACAAAGTTCTAGATGGAGACTCGAAATATCTCACACCCTAAAGACGTATAAAAAATTTATAGTCTCGGTTGTTTCACATTAAAAATTTAAAGCAATCGGGAAAAAGCAATATTTTATTTATATTTACTCCTTGAAGCTTATTTTCTCTGTAAGCATTGAATTTTACTCTTATTACGTAGGGAAGAAAAAAATATAAGACTCCATCGAAAGGAATCCATTATCACAGTGGTCTTAAAACTTTTTCAACTCACGGAACCCCTAGAACTTGAAGGGGCTTTTGTGGAACCCCTAGAGCTAGAAAGTGTTTCCATAGAACCCCATTCCATGCACATACTTCGAAGAATATATCTCAAAACAATATTTAAAGTAGATCAATATGTTGCAGGCAGTTTATATAAAGGAAGTAAAAAAAGTATCACATTTATTTATTAAAAAATTCTAATATAATTTTTTAATATAATTTACTCGTTAATAATATTAATTTGTGATCCAAGCGTTACCTTTCCGTACATTATATTTAGTAACTGGGGTATGTGCTTGCTTTTTTTTCTCCACACGAACTGTTGAAGTCTAGGTTAATTGAGATTAAATGCAATCGCATGACATGTTCTGAGTTTAATTTGTTTTTATACTTGGTTTTTGTAGCCAAAGCTTGGTATGTTGAGAAATACAAGGGGTGATCAAATGAAAAGGTACGAAACGACACGGTGGGTACAAATATAGACTTTATTCAAAATATACACCATAGGCCTGAGCACAACGATCCCACTGATGAACAAGCCGCAGGATTCCTTGTTCCCAGAATTCCTGTGGCTGTGACGAGACCCAGACCTTCACAGTGTCCTTGAGTACGTCGTCCGAGTTGAAGCGCTTTCCTTTCAGGTGTTTCTTCAGTGGACCAAACACATGGAAATCGCAGGGTGACATGTCCGGACTGTAGGACGGATGGTCCAACGTCTCCCATTGGAACTTGTCCAGTTCCATTTGTGTGACTCTGGAGACGTGTGGACGCGCGTTATCATGGAGCAGAACCACACCCTCCGTGAGCAGCCCTGGTCTTTTGTTCTTGATGGACCTGGGTAGGCGTCGGAGTGTCTCACAGTACACATCGGAGTTAATGCTTTTTCTGTGCTCGAGTCATTCTGTGCTCGCATCATTTGGACGCCGCTTTTTATAAGAGCCTTTGCTCTCTCCTGCGCATGCGGGCACCCGCGCATGATCCGACCCCAGTCAGAGTCTCCAATGGCATCCCGAGATGTCTCGCTACATTCTCCCTTGGCGGAATATGCAAATATTTAACTGTTTCATTTTTATGTCGTTTCGTACCTTTTCATTTGATCACCCCTTGTACATTTAACTGAGACACAATGTTCTGAATGGCATTAAAATGTTTATAGCTGTGTGAGAAATCCCGAGTATTTTGCATGAGAGAGAGAGAGAGAGAGAGAAAATTTGCAACCTAAAATTTAGAAACTGCTCTTGCTTAAATTTAGATTTTAACACACACCACCACCACACCACATCGAATCCATTGATAAATTGTTTCCTCTCCCTCGTTATAAGTATTTTTTCCACAAATGCAAAAAGGAGCATTTTCCATTTGAAAACTATTTACTTTTGCAAGACATCGTGCTACCGATTGTAAAATTATCCCGTGGAACCCGAGATAATAAATAGTAGAATATTCACAATCTGGTAGGGAGTATAGTATATATAAAGATAAAACGTTTTAATATGCTTTTGTTATATTATAATAAATGTTTAAAAAAAGTTGCAAAATAAAGTTATTATATGTGTATAAAATTTTCACACACACACTCATACACACACACACACAAACATACACACACACACATACATACACACACATACATACACATACATACACACACATACATACACATACATACATACACATACATACATACATACACATACATACACACACATACACACACATACACACATATACATACACATATACACACACACACACATACACACAATTCTAATGAATAGGGGATGAGCTTTAGATATTTGTAACTATACAAACTTCATAGAGAACGTGAATCTATTTTGCATACATATTTGTTTCTTCTAGATTTTTTCATTGTGACTCGTGGAGCCCCTGGGTATGCCTTGTGGAACACAGTTTGAAGACCACTGCTTTATCACATCATAAGTAATTATATTCATTTAAATGTAAATTTCCTGTTTTCCCATTTTCTCAGAAAAGGAGTAAATACAATTTTTTTTCTTCGGTTTTGTTTGGAACAATAAAAAAAAACCTTTTTTCTTCCCTCCCCGTCTCTAAACAAGTTATCAACAAAATTTTCTCTTCGCTCTGACTAGTTTAAACTATTCGAAAGAAGCCGAATTTCTTCCTCATACGTCAAAAATGTGGTTGGTTGAGAAGTTTCACTGAGCGTAGTCAATGAATGAAGGTGAAATGGAAATTTAACCAGCAACAAAAATTCCGTCCAGTAAAAAGAAAAGAAAAAGGTTTTTGGGAAGTAAATTTATACGTTGTTTCCTTTTAAATCAGTTACATATTTTTTTCACGTTTTTTCTCTCTCGTTCATTTTCAGTGCGCATATAGTATTCTCAGTGTTTCATGAACATCTTTAAAAATGAAGTACAAACTCCAAGAAAAGTTCGAACCGTAAAATTGTTCTTTTTCTCAAATCAAATTTTTAATCAGTTACAGAAACATTTGTCAGATTAACATTATAGCAAACGATTTGTATATATTCAAACAAAACTAAAAAAACTATTATTAAATGATTTTAACTATATTTTTAAGAAGAACACGATTATGAATTAGGCATAAGATTTCATATATATGTGTAGTGCATATAATACTAAATACCATTACACTATCATTCATACATTTATCAAAATTTTCATTGTTTTATTAGTTTGAATGAGAGTTCCCTTAAAACAGCACATTGGGTTCAGATCTTTTCATCTTAAGGAATTCAAAAAGGTTGAAGATAATAGCTCTAATCTTGTACCTCACTCTTAAATCTTACACGCCACACCATGCGAGTATTTTAAAGCTTGTTTTATTCAATCTGCATATTAAAACAAGTAATGTAAAAAAATTTTAAGGCAATTCCTACTTAGATCAACAAAAAAAATTATTTTAATTACTTTTTATTAAATAGTTACAATTAATATAAATACGTATGTACATATGACAGAATCACAACATTAACTAGCAATGAATTTTTATTAATTATCCTTAAAGTATTGCATTGTCATCCAAAACAATCGTGTATGTAAAAATTCAGTTCAACTGTTCAGCTTTGAAACGTGAGGAAAAAAAATCTTTTAAAGATTTGACACAAGTCGCTAAAAATGAAGCCAACGTGGCTACATCAGTAATTTTTTAAATAATTAATTTCAGTCCATAATTTTAGTTAATTATAATTAAGTTATCGTATTTTTACCCAAAACAATAGTGTATATTAAATTTCAGCTCAAATAAGTGCCTTAAAATGTGAGAAAAAAAAACCTTTTCAAGTTTTGACACAAGTCGCCAAAATGGTCCCTAAGTCTCCAAAAAGGATGTCAACGTGGCTGTATTTGTAATTCTTTGAATAATTAGTTTTAATCAATTAATTTTTATTAATTACGATTAAATTACTGTATTGTCATCCAAAATAAGGGTGTATATAAAATTTCAGCTCAAATGGAGTGATTTAAGATGCATTTTATGAACGATTGAAAATTTGAACAAGATAAATATAGAGAGGGTGTGAGCTAATAGTAGGAATTGAATAAAACATATACTTTATATCAATTGCCATTTTTCGAAATGCAGGTACTTTTAGCTGCGTTTATTTAATATTTTTACACATAGCTTTCGCAAATGCATCTCTCTCTATATATAAAACAGTTTTTCGTGTCACTGTAATAAACTTATTTCTACATAAAGTATAGTTGGTGAAAATGTGTCGTAAAAAGTTGAATTTAACCAAAGAAAATTGCCTAGAACGATTTGCCTAGGGCAAGGGTATCAAACTCAAAGGCTAACTTGGGCTAAGCAAAACAAAGTTTCACTTTAGGTGGGCCGCAAAATAAATCAATTTTAAAAGAAACGTAAGTTTATTTCGATTAATGTATCATAACACATATAAAAGAACAAGAAAATTTTAATATTTACATCCTGACATTTGAAATCTCTTTTCTGCTAACATCTTTCCTGTTTTGGAAGAAATTTTGATATTTTATTATATATTATTGTGTGCCGATATACTGGCCGGGCCACGAATATGACACCCTGGCCTAGGGAATCCCCCTTACCTTCCAACTCTTTCCCGAAAATCCGCTTACGTCATAGATCGTGATGTTGTAAATTTCTCCAGTAATTTCCAGAAGCATCCTTATGGTCACTAACATAGTCGAAGAACCACCCAAATTTGATCGCCAAAAATGATGCCAACTTGGCTGTATCGCCATCCTCCAAGTTTCCATTGAAACGCCCTTATATTGTAAGGGACGGCGTTGATTGCGAATATTATTCACAATTTTACAATTTGATCAATGGGTATGAACAGTTATATAATTTGTGCAATGGAGGGGGGGGGGGTGCTCCGCCGTCAGGCAGACCAGGGGTACCCCTTTTAATATTTTTAAAAATATTTTTATTCGTACATTTTACGATACATTTAAATTTCACTCAAAGTAGCATGAAAAAATGCAATGTATAAAGCTAAAGACGAATAGTTCTTTTAAAGGACAAAAATTAAATAATTTTGCAAAAGAGAAAAGTGTAAGCATATTAAGGACTTAAATGTGAATTAATTTTTTTTGTTGTTGCTTCAAAATAATTTTTATTAAGAATCGACAATAACTGAATTCATTTTTCTAAAATTAATCATGAATTTTTTTTTTCTTTTAATTCCTATTTTGTTTTATTTCTTGCACTTTAATACAAGACTTCCTTTCATGAAGAAAAATTTTCTATGCATGTTTTCCAAAACTGTTAAGAAAAGTCCCGGGAAAAACTAGCATTTTACTTTAAAGCATTTAACTCAAGAGAGACTATAGAATAATTCAATATTACTGAGTACATAGAAGGTTCTTTTAAACAGTCTAGAATTGTTTTGTACATTTTATTGCGTGTTCTTTATGAAACTCCCCTTCCCCGGCGGGAGTGCATGGATTATTACGAGAAATGTCAATTGAAAGAAAAAATTTCGTAAATGTATTGCGATAATTCATTTAGGTCATCCAAATTTCCTAGAAACCCTTAATAATAGGTTTCTTAAAGAAATTTAAATTTATATTGAACTAATCCGCATTAGACATGCATTTTGGATATAGAAGAAAAACCATGTCAATCATTTCTTCTGATATAAAATTATCTATCACAAGTAATATAAAAAAAAGTTTTTAAGTCAATTCCTACTTTGATGGATGAATAGAAAGTATTTTATTAACGATTAAAAACTTGAACAAGATATATATATATATATATATATATATAGGGAGAGAGTGAACTAATATTTGGAATTGAAAAAAGAGCATAATTTGTCTGCATTGTAATAACAATGCACAGCCAGTTTGGCTAGTTTGGCTGAAAAACCGGTTTTCGACGCCAACTTTTGTCATTGTTTTTTAATAGTTACATTGTTACGACAATGGAGATGAATCTAAGATGGCGACGAAAACAGGTAATTAATGAATTATTATTTGAAAAAACTGTATTAACATCAAGTGTCATCCATTAAAAGTTTTAAAAAAATTATTTGAACTTTATTGAATGAATAAAAAGGATTTTATTAACGATTGAAAATTTGAACAAGATGAATAAATAATTATATTTATAGAGAGAGTGTGTGAGCTATATGTATAATAGTAGGAATTGAAAAATGTGTCAGCTAGTTTAATTAAAGCTTAGCGCAAATGAAGAAAAGATAAAGTCTTCAAAAGTAATTTAAAGTAAATAATTATGGTAGATAATAAGTTATTTCAAACAAAAGTGAGTGATTTAATAATTTCATAATTAAATAATTTCCGATGAATTTAAAAAGTAATTGAACTATATTCTTAACATAAAAAATAATATTGCAAAAATTTAGAAATACAAAAAGACTAAAAAAAAAAAAGGATAATCTTTCAAGTAATTTAAAATTTAAGTATTATGATAGATAATTAGTGATTTCCAATAATTCCTTTAATAACTGTGTAGTAAATAATTTCATTGAATTTAAAAAGTAATTGAACTATATACAATTTAAATTGAATGAAATAAATGATATTGGAAAAGCGTGAAAAAACAAAAAAGATAAAAAAGAAGGTTTTAGAATGCATTCTTAATTGTAATATTTATTCAATAAGCAATTAAGAAGATATTTTAAAAATGAAATAGAAACATACTTTAGATATGAAAACCAATTTAATATTTATAAAATAAAAATGTATTCAATTATAAATTGTTTAAATATCATTAAGAAGCAACAAGAGGGCATTGACATTAGAACTCATAATTTTGAACCAGGTTAAATGATGAGAATGACACCTGATCTGGCACTCACTCCACTCTCCAAACTTCCGCACCGCGTCAAAGTGAAGATTTTATGCGATCCTACAGAAACAAATCACGACCGGGATCACTTGGCTATCGTAGTGCCATTGAGTTATAAAATTATTGACTAAAATATTTTAGTTTCAAAATTTGTGAATTCATTCAATCTGGCAGTCTTTTTAAGTCACGAACTCGCAGCCTGCATTGTAGTTCAATGATACCACTGAAAGCTGCCGTGTGGGCAGTGAGGCTGATGCCTGTTTCGTCTGTCATTGCTCAAATTTGGAGAATGGGACCCCCCCCCCAGGTGTCACCCTTGTCAATTGACCTTGGTTCTAAATTACGAGGTCCATCGCCAATAGCCTTCCTTTTGCTTTAACGCTTTTGTTGGCCCTTAATTTCCTTTTTGAATTTCTCACAGTTTTTTGTTTTATTGACAATTAAACAACAGTATCCAAGAAAATATATTTCATTTTGCCGAATTTTATGGTTACATTTAAATTTTAGGAGTGGGTAGAATACTTCCCAAGGAACCATTCACTATCATAAAGAAAAACAAATTTAATAGTGATCATTCACCATGAAAAGAAATGGCAGACCTTTTAGCAAAAAGAGGCACGAATATTCTTCAAAGATCTACTAGAGACCTGCCTCTTCAGTCAGCAAAACTCGAAATTGGTAGGATTTATAAAAAATGCTTTTGAGATGCTGCTGCCAGTGCTGCCAAAAATAAATCATGGAGAGTACTATTAAAACCTAACTGTGTCCCGGTTTTTCCTCGTGCTGTTGCTGTGGCTGAGTTTAGATTGTTGACTGGACACGACTGCCTTTGCGCTCATTTGTTCCGTTTTAACCTGACTGATTTGTGTGCTTCTGGATAAGTCATGGACGCTGCTCATCTTGACATGTGCTCTGCACTTAACAGTTTGGACTTAATTGCAAAAAAAAATATTGGAGCTCGTTGCCTAATGACCTGATGGTCAATGGTCATGCATTTGATAAATAATAAATAATTTGCCATGAAAAGATGAGAAACATTTTGCAGTGCACAAGGGAGCATAATTTCCTGCACACATCTAGCGGGTCCTCTTTTCTTGTCCCTTTCTGCTACATTTCCTCTACTCCGTCTATAGTTGGAAACCATCTTTGGCATATGATTTCCTACACTGGCTAAGCGCACATCATCCGGAACTACACGCTTCTTTGCTTGGAAGCTAGCAGGATGTCCTTTCCGTTTTCTTGAGGAATATCCGTCTATTAGCTCTCGAGTTATGCGGAATATTAGCTAACTGTTTATTTTGTTCACTTGCCACTGTATGAAACTACTTGTGATGGCAATGTCAATAAGAAAATAAAAGATATGTGTGTGATGCCACCTTTTTACAGATCTTTTTCTTATTTGGTATCCTTTTTTCTTTGATCAAAGCCATCAACCTCTCCTATGACATCGTTGTATACAGTGACAACTTTGGGACAAGGTACTTCTGTTTTAGAACTATCTTTTTTTGTCCGATTTACAGATGTCATAATAGCTGGATTATGTACAGTAGCGCAAAACTGAAGCGGAAATTAGTCTTCCTATCGTTATAATAGCAAGGTCAATATATTATAATGGGTTTTGCGCATCTCACAGGTATATTTTGTAAAATCATGTAGATGGGAAGTAATCTTCCCAAGGCCGATGAAAGGGTTAAAATGCGACTTTAATAAACATTCCCTCGCAATAATTTTACGTAAGTTATTTTTAGCCTATAAACTACTATGTGCAACCATTAACAATTCTGTAAAGCAACCTTTTAAAACAGAATTTCAATAAATCAAATTGATTTTTTATAATAATCATGGATTTACTTGGATTTATTGTTTTTATTTTCGACGTATTTCATTTTTACTTTAATTTAACTTTCTTAATCAGATATTGTGATAATATTTTTTACAGAAAAGGTTCTAAATATATGGTATACTTTGTGTGTGTGTGGGCACATGTCATTTTCTCTATTTTAACTTAAGCAAAATATATTATGAATGGGAATAAGTCATCACATCCTATATTTTATCTCCCTAATATCTTTTTCACTCAGTCAGCATTAAAAATAAACATAAGATTAAATTTAGAATTTTAAATTTAGAATATATTTATATAAATTTTTCTTAGAATTTCCTTAAACTTATCAAAATAGTAATTTTTCTTGACAAAATAGTTGATAAATATTTTGTCAATGTATCTAAATCTATAATTAAGAGATATCAAACTTAGTTCTAGCCTAACATTATGCTTGATTTTTGATAATGAATCAATTATAAAGCATCAAACTTAAACAGTACAAAAATAAGGAAATACGCTCTCGTGCACTTAACAATCCGAATAATTGGCCTTGATAATTCAAGGTCAATGAATTTAATATGAAAATTGTCGAGCAAGGTCTTGAATATCGGATTTGAAGTGAGCAGGTTTTTAGACTGAAAAAATCTTCGATTTCTGCAGAGTTCTTTTGGTTCAGAAGTTCTTTTTATTCTTCACAAGCTTATTCGTTTTTATACTTAAGTAGCTAAAACACTCTACGCTGTTTGTTATGTTTTTGGATTGACTCCTGATTTAATTAAGAAAACATTGCTCTAGAATTAAAATATAAATCCTTAAAAATAAATTAAAACAATTCATTAAATCTGATCAAATTTTCAAGTCACGAAAAAAAAAATTCAGATATTGTTTGAAGAGCCTAACGTGAAACATGTATATCGCTTTCCTAGTTATTATAGCATATTAAATTTTGTTAGGAATGAAAAGAATAATCAAACAACAAAAGAAAAATTAAGTAATGGTAATTCAATTTTGAATAGTCTAGTTAAAAAAGATAAAAAATTGAAGGAAATTGAAAGAGAAACAGTTGCAAAACTTCGAAACGAAAATGGCTGTATTATGTAGTTTAGCTTTATTTTTAGCCATTTTAAGATTTCTGATTACATATAAATTAATTTAATAAATACATCAATCGATAATTTAAAATACCTCTTAATTCTCTGCGTGAGTTTTATTTTAATGGAATCAGAGCTTTACTTGAATCATTTTATGGTTATAAGAAATTTTGGATTATTAGTCCACACACAATACTGGTGAACGCGGGATGAAAAATGAATCAAAAAAGAAACTTACAAATTTATATTTTTTACAGTATGGGACTACATTTATTGTTAACGGATTGTGTCACTCAAAATACTAAGGATAATCTGGGTTAGAAATGATATTTTTGAACACAGATGTTTGTCTTTTATTTTACATGTTCTTAGGAAAGAAATGCAAATGAATTCTGGAAGTTGGTTTTGTGTAAAATAAAGGCAGGAATTTAAAGATGAAGTTTATCCGTGAAGAAAATATGAAGGAACTTTCTTAGCTAGTTTAAAATTGCAGTTCCGAGCATCAGTGGTAGTACATCTCTATTATAGTAGAAGTTCTAGAAAATAAGAAGGGTTAGAAAGAGAGGAGAAAGAATTGTTGACCTTGAAAAATAAACTATTTCTCTATCTTTCTCTCTCACTGGAATGAAAGCATTTGTTACGGGAAAATGCTTTAGAATAAAGAATTGAGTTTGTTAAGTCAAAATAAGCAAATAAAAGCATATTTTTAGTAAGAAATACGTCAAAAATCACCATTATTATTCATGCAACTTAACTGTACACTATATTTAAACGTCTACACATTATAAATGAGGCATTTTTAATTGCTCAAAATTCTACTGGTAAATACTTGTAAAAGAATACAGAGAATATAAAAGAAACGAAAGTTAATCATTTAGGAATTATTGACCTTGAAAGTAGAAACGTCTTTCCTCAGAAATAAAAAAAAAACATCTATTGCACAGAATTTGAAGAATAATGAAGATAGAAGAAGCCAATGATTTTAGTAAGAAAAAAAAGATGTAAATATTCAAAGCTGAACTTCGATTTATTATGTGCAAATGGATCCAAAAATAAGGTGAGCTCGCTATTTTGGTGTTAATGTTCAGATTGCAGTGAGTAGAAATTAGGCGGAATTTCTTCTTGTGTGTGAAAATAAGTAAGGATGATTGCCAAAAAATACAGAGGACGGAGAGGTTTGTGTGGATTAGGGATTATTGACCTTGAAACAGAGGCGTTACTTTTCTATTGAAATGAAAGCATTTATATCAACATTAAGGAAATGATGTAGAGAGCACACATGGCTTGAGCAAAAGAAAAGATATTTCTAAAAAAAGAGTTACAGATAATATTAAAAATTAAGTATATTGAATATATATATAAGAATATATATATAACCTCTAAATAAGTTATTCTAGATGTTTCCTGATTATAGATTTTCTGTCTATTATTAGATCATTTGTCTACTTATTAGATTTCTGAGTTTTTGATTGCTTCAATACATATTTCAAATGAGTTTTAAGAATAATACTATTTTAGTTAAAGTTTAAGTATAAAAAAAAGTTATGATTGAATTTTCGATATTAAATTTGAAGTTAACATTGTTTTTCTCATTTAGCAATCCAGAGTAACAATTAAAATAAACACTATATATATATATATATATATTACACAGCAAAAAGAAACGATGTATCTAATATCAAAGTAAAAATTGAAAAATGTAAACAAATGTTGCTTACATTTAGGGAAATAAATAAAAAGTTTTCTCCCCAATTCAAGTAGTAAATTAATTTCTTCTTTTTGTGCACTTTTCACTTCTTTATATTTAATACTTATTAAAACAAGTAAGCAATTGTTATTACTATTCTTTATTTCAGTTTATTGTACGAACAGTACGACAATCTTCTAAAAATACACATGTTTTGCAAAGGTATTAATAATATTTTTTAAAAGAAAGTATATATACAAAAAAAGATAAGCATATGAGGGTAAAGTGAACTTTTTAAATACATCACATAATACAAAACTTTTTTTAGTCAAGGATGATTTTGATTGGTAAAATGCAATTATAAATAGATCCTTTAATAAGACTGCTAAAAAAATTGTTATAATTTTTAATTTAAAAAAAGTATAATAGATAAATACACTAACTATGTGTGTGATATATTAAAGTACTATCTTATTTTTCTAAAACACTAAACGTAAATCTTTTTAATTAAAAAAATTTTGGTTTTAATAATTAAACAACATTTTTAATTAAGAAATCAAGCAAATAAATATTTATTTTAAACACAATGAAATTTTAATCTCACATTTTAAAAAGTTGGATAAATGTTCATATGCTCTAATACAACGAACTAATTCGTAAAAATTTTGTTCCATATTTTCTTTCTAATAATTTGATTATTCTGTGTACAATATATCTTATTATGAATATATATTTTTCTGAAATGAAATGGAAGTAAAATTAGGTTAGAATATAGGGAGGGAATACTATATTTATAAATCATAAAATACTTTCTACACAAAATGCAAAATGCAAAATGCAAAAAAAAAAAAAAAAAAAAAAAAAAAAAAAAAATTAATGTAAAATTTAATGTGTGGAACATAATCAGATTATTACTAAAGATTTATTTCAATTCTTGAAATATTCAAACCAACATAAAATATGCAATATTATAAAGGCTGTTTTCTTTAAATGTCAGTGCATTTAAAGTTTTACTTTGATGACATTGAAAACATTTCTTTCTTTTAATACTATGAAGTAATTAAACGTAATTTTTTTTTGTAATATATGAGTTCAGAGAGAGAGAGAGATTTGGACTCTTAATTTTGTAATTAGTATAAATGGAAAAATTATTTATCTATTTTTTTTTTCTGTATAATTCAATTTGCCAAATTTTGTAATGTGTCATAAAAAGCGCAAACTTTTTAAGAAGAAATGTTTACAAAGCAGGAATAAAGTCCGAATAATAGTATGCTTAGCTTTTTATACCCATAAAATAAGCATGAGTATAGCATTATTATAATTAAATGACAACAAATTAGTTTAATTTACGTCAACTAACTTAGATTTCTATTCTTCTATAACAGAAAATATGTGAATGAGAGTATTTTAGCATAAAACACTTTTCATTTACACTGAAAACTAATAGTTAAAGTATTTAATTACTATGCATAATGACAATAAAATTAATAATACAATTTAGCATCGCTCAAGCTTCTTGAAGTCTTGCAAACGCAAATTTTCAATTATTGCGTAGTTACGGTTTGTTTACTATTTACGAAATTCTTTCCGATTTAATCGAAACAAAATAATTTTACTTGATTTTAAAAATTCAAACAAACAATTTTCTGTAAGATTTGAATGTTCTTAATTTTGTTTCTACTTTGGATGAAGAATTTTGAAACAATATTTTTTTTTATTGCCAAAAGCGAAAAAGACAAAGATTGATATTTCCGAAGTATTCTGTTTAAAAATTATACTTAGTTGCAGAATGACAGCTATGAACAAATGACAACGGAATAAAAATGCAGGAAATCCCAAAACGGCGCGAAAATCCTTTCGATTACTATTCAAGTGAAAGTTAAATCGAACGACGCAGTTACACACTGGCCTACATTCGAAGAAACGGTAAAACTGAAAAAATTCTAATTTAATTCGAATTTTTTTTTTTTAAATTTTTAAATAATGTACGGAATAAAGAAAAAAATTATGGGTACTTACGAAAGCCCGGAAACTATCCATAGAACAGTTGGGTTTAACTTCCGGGAAATCATTTTGAAAATAAATTGTCTCTATCTCGACATTAAGCGCAGATCGGCCAATGACTCCGCTGTTTCACCAGACGGGCGATAGAGGGCGCGACGCGCGTAACACACACAAACAAAACTCATCGGTATCACCGTTTTTCTTTGGAGAAAACGAGGTTGGAACTGAACGGGTGAAGACATAGATTGTGTGTTGACGTCTAGCGGAACCTGACGCATTTTAAAATGTCAGACACGTGCGTTACTCTCTCTTTCTTAAGACCTAGTTATTGAGGAATTCTCTCTCCCTTATTACGCGAGTTGAGAAGTTATCTTTTGAAAATCGAATTTTCTTTGAGTGGAATTTTTGATTTTTTATGTTTTCCCCGGAATCGCTTTTAAAATTAGTTCTAACAGTCAAGAATTTCGAAAGGATAAAAATTGCCTTCTTAAGAAACAGCATGCAATTTTTAAAAATTTATAAAAAAAAAGACAGTGCTCTTGTATTTTTTTAAAAAATTGCTGTGCTGAGCATGTTTGTTAGTATGGCGATGTTATAGTATCGAAGAGGACTCATTTTGAAATTTTTTGAGAATTTATGCAAGTGAATTATTAACTCACTACAATAATGAACTGTTTTTTTAAAAAAATATCAAGAGTCATTTTATTGTAATTAACTAAAATTCAAATTTTTTAAAATTCTGTTCCGCAGAAAAAATTTTTATGTTTAGGCAGTAGCACACACAGGATTGCTTCAGGCCGGGGGGGGGGGGGTCAAGGTCGAAAGTCCACTGTTCTCGTACCATGCTTCAATATGCCGCCCAATATATTCTTTTAATTTTGTCGATTTTGGGAACAAAAAACAGTACAAAATTAATTAATTAATGAATAATTAGCATTAATAAATAAAATAAATAAAAACAAATACTTGATTAATTTTTATTTACTATATACATAGAATTATAATCAATCGAAAAAAAATTAAGGGCTTTTGGGGGGGTCCGGACCCTTGTGTGCGCCACTGTGTTTAGGGAATAATGTGTGCGTGGGGGATTCTGAAATTGAGAGATGGAAAGATCTGATAGGGATATGTAAAGTTCCTTAACAAATAAAATTTAATGTAATTTGTTTTAAAATCCATCTTACAAGAATATCTAATTAGTTGTCACGTACCCTCTCTTGAATCAAATATTTCATATCCCTATCTGGAAATGGCACAGTTGTCTTACAAATTTGTTCTATTTTCTCTCTTTTTTTTAAAAATTGATTACGAAAGAAGACAAATACTATATCAATCTCTTGATAAAAAAAAAAAGACTCACAGCTTAGAAGGGCTGATTACCGTCGAGGTTCAAAATCCTCTAGGTGACGTGATGTGGAAGTCAGGAGAGGGGCTTTCTAGCTCTAGTATCATCTTGTCATTTGACCGTGGCACAAAATTATGAGGTTGGGGTTCAAAATTATAATATCATTATAAAAAATATTTTTATAAGATTCCGTTACGTGATAGCAAATTATTATATCAATTTTTGGCGGATTTTTCTTCTCAAGAAGGAATTAAGTGCTTCTAATATGGTATATCAATACTATGTTATGCAATTGATTGCTATTATTAGGTCATAAGCCTTTTTACAAAAAGACTTGCCAGACGTTTTGTAAAAAAAAAAATAATAAACAAAAAATCTTGACTAGACGTAAGGAAAATCAATAAAAAAGGGGGAACACGTGTAAGAAAAACCGATAGGTGAACATCCTAAGCAGATATTAAAAAAAATGGGGTTATACAATATCAGATGATATATTTCTTAGGATAATTTGTAATATATAAAGTTCTATTCTTTAAAATCTACGTTTCATTCGCTGTAACCAACAACAATAATGTAAAATGTTATTTACTGTAGGTTGCTCTTTTACAAAAAAATTTTTATTTTATGTTCTATACTTTAATACTATACTTTAATACTGCAATGCATTATTTAATACTTTAATGTCATCCTGGTCAGTTACTTGATTGTGGTTCAGAATTATGAGCTCCGTCACCCATAGCCCTCGCGTTGCTTCAAAGCACTACGTAAATTGAAATCAATCAATTCTTTATTCAATATCCTAGTCCAATTTCATTCCTGTAATTACTAGTAACATACATATTTGGTTAACTCCGTAACGGTTTTGCCAACCTACAGCTGGTTTGCTCGTACGCTGTACGGGCAAACCAGCTGTGGGATATTTTGATCTTTCTTTATTTGATTTGCACATATTTTTAGTTTTTATAGTGAGATTATTAGTGATAGTGTTTCGGGGTGGCTATGTTATTGAAATGCTTCTCACATCCGGAATTTTTTGGGGGGTGAAGGCGAAAATTCTTTTTGAAGGCAGGAATTTAGATTCTTGAAAATATTCGATAAAGAACAGGGATTGGTGAGGCAATGTGCAATTTGTTGCTTTTAGAAGAAATGAAAATGGAAAGATAATCCAAAAAAGCCGATATTATCTATTGCAATGTAAGACTTAGTATTACACCATGCTTTAAATTGTGTGTGCAATATCTATGCACTCACATATAAAGTCCTCAACCGTTTGAAAAAGAGGCACAACATGAAATTTTCCTGTAAGTATGAGAGAAATTCTTTTCAGATATATGAAACGTTCTTCATGGCATGTAGATTGTACTTATGAAATGCAAAATATTTAGGGTTTTTGTGTTCTACACAATTATAAAGTAAAAATAGCGTGAAAACTTTAAAATTGAAAATAAAAGTAAAATTCTCTCATTTTCGCATTTTGTGTTAAGTATTATGCTTAGTCATATGCAATAAAAAATATGCCTTTTTTTGGAACATTTTGGGCAAAGAACTGACCCCTTAAGGGTTTAATTATACTTGTATATAAAACAAAAAACTATCTAATCACAATACTTTCATAGGTTGAACAATACACTCGAATTCTCAAAATTTTACATAAATGTCTCGTTTTGGTTCTAGACAAAAATAAAATAAGATAGTGGGAAATTCAAATTCCGAAAATTGGTTATGAGCGATAAAAATTTTTTAAAAAAATTATCAAATAAAAAACAGCTACTAAAGCTTAAATTTACTGAACTAATTATCTTTTTCTGTTCCTTTAAATACAAATATGATTACGTATTATTTTTAGTTCACTAGTTACCTCAAAGAAGGGGCAAACAGTTAAGTTACTGTTTAATTTTAGGATATAGCCTTTAATGCATGCATTAATTGGTAGAATGTATTTTTTTTTAATATCAAATATTTTTAGAATTTGGAGATAGAATTTAGAGGATTTTAGTCCCACAAACACTCCTTTATTTCAAAAAATAAAAATTTTGAAATATAATGTTAATAAAAAAAACTGAAAGTCCTATAACTTATCAAGAAAATATTCTATTCTGTAACATCGAAAAATACAGTACAATTTGGGATTTTCAGATACAGCAACTTTATATTTTAATTTCTGATTGCTCAATTTTCGTCATTGAAAATTTGATTCTATATCTCTTTTTGAACTTGCTTAACAAATGTTATTTCTATAAACCGATTTTGCTAAAATAAAAAAAAAATAACTTAAGGCATAAGGAATTAAATGTGGTAAAAATTTGGAAATATCATCCATTTTATCCTTCTACAATGTAGAAACATATAATATATCTGTAGAAATTATATCTATTCTGAAGCTGAAAAAATAGCTTAAATTTAAGAAGGGAGGTCTTCTTTAAGCTATAAATCTATCTTTTCAAATTTAATTCTATTTCCAAAAAATTCAAACAACAACAAAAAAAATATTTGAATTGTATTTTAAAGAATGAAGGTGATATTCGAGTTAAACTTTTTATGAAAGAAGGTTTATTCTTTGGAAGAGCATATATTACTATGATTTTATGGTAGTACTAAGATATATTTCAAGAAAAGTTAAAATCTTTCACAACCTACATCTTTAAGAAAACCTCAAATTTCTTCACTTTACTCAATTTTCAGTGCATTTACGAATATGTAATACAAAGATACAGAAAGTTTCACCAAAAAAAAAGCTTAAGGTTTCATGTACTACTATTTTCAAAAAATATTCTTAAAAATAATATTGTAATTTCTTTAATTAATTTTGTTTTAGGTAAAAATAGACGGAAAGGGGGAGGGAACTGTTACCTGAAAAGTGATGGAATTATTAATTTTCTTTTTATCTTCATTTTTAGAACATTTCGAAGAAAAGGGACAAATTCTGTAAAGGGTCATATTTAAATTTTGAATTTTGTTTTCTTTGTGTATAATAAAATTTGTTTAAATTTAAACCCTTAACTTTAACTTCTTATAGTCCTATTGTGATATTTTGATGAAGAAACACCAAAAAACAAAACAAAAAAAACATAAAATCTTTTTTATCCTTCCTTTTTTTTAGAACATTTATATGAAATGAAGGAAGAGTGTTGGCATCATGAGATTTCGTGGAAAAAGAGGAGTTTTACAGTTTAAGGATACCTTTCATTCTTATTAATTAACATTAGATGGCAGCACCACGCTGTTGGGAAGAATTTCCAAATCATGTCCAGAATTTCTTTTTTCTTCGTTCGACAATTACAACATAAAACAAACTAATAGCATAAATCGGAGTTGTTTGAAAAATATATACAAATTTGTGTTTTTTTGCGAAATATTATTGATTATATTTTAAAATTTTTTTTTAATATTTAATGAGTTAGCTTTTTTTCTCTCTCTTATGAGAAACCTTCCTCTGGAATATTTTTAAATAATATTAAAAGACAGGACTCATGTTCCTTAATATTTACCCCTCTTATTGAAAACAGGTCAATTATCAATTTCGTATTCTAACTATGATATCCTATTGAAAGCAGCATATTTTATTAAACTGTTACTTCATATCTTTGAATCAGTAAAATCTCTCTCTCTCTCCAGGATGTGTCTTAGGATTATTGGAACATACTTTAAGGGGAGGGAGAGGGCATCACAAGGATTCAGATTTGTAAGCAACCCATGGTGGGAAACGTCTGCGTTCGACGCTTGGTAGAGATGTTCACACGAGCATTGGAGAAAACATTCCTGCATTACCACAGTCATTTGAGTTGCCGTTGACCGCAGAGGAGTATGGAACGTTTTACGAACACCGAATTGGCATATATGCACCTGATTTACGGACTAGCGCAAGGAAATGCATAAGTAGATAAAAAACTGTATCGGACCGCCAGATAATTACTATTTTGCGCCCCAATTTGTGACGGTACTCTTTGAAGATGATATGAGTGTAATGGTTTGCTTTTTCAAGTTGCAAAACACGATGAGCACTACTCTGAGATCCTCTTACGGCAGTAGCGAAGGTTCGTACGCTCGTAGTTGGATTGCTTTAAACGGTCTCCATGCTGAAAGTTCGAGTCGCTCGTGGCCCACCTCCCTCATTTAGCCTATAAATAATGGCCCATATTCCCTCAAATCGGGATGCGAATAAGTAAACATTCGGCAATCTGGTGTATTTCAGTCTGGTACCTTGCGTGATACAATCTTTCTGCTGCTCAAGCATTTCCCTCTGCCAGTCTGTAAATCAGGTGCATATATGCCATCTCGGTATTCGTAAAACGTTTCATACACCTGTGCGGGCGATGACAGCTCAAATGACAGCGGTAATGCAGATCTTTTTCCTCTAATGCTCTTGTGAACAACAACACCCAGCACCGAACGAAGACGTTTCCGACCATGGATTGCTTACAAATCTAAATTCTTGTGATGTCCGCAACCTCCCTTAAGGTTTGTCCCAATAATCCTGGGGTACCCTGTTCAAACATAAAATCTCGAGCATGGGACGGTACTTAAAAAACTATTCTTATTACAAATTTCAAAAAAATACAAATAACTCCCACGCTTTTTACGGCTTGAGAAACTTTTAAATTTTAGAAATAAATTATAATTTATATTATACGAGAGAGTATAAGGAAATTTAAATGCGGGAACTAATACCACACACACAATACATAAAATCCTGGAAATTATATTCTTTCTTCCGAAGCTGAATATACTGTGACGTCGTCACAATGGAGAAATCGCCCCTATTCATTAGGTGCTCCACAGCTGGGGAACACGTGGCTTTGGCGGCATTGTGCTGTGTCGGACAGCTGGACTGTCGGCGACGGTGTGACTGGCAAACACTATAGGCTGGGCATCACTGCATTATTTTTCATTCATAGGCAGTGATTGTCCGTCTTGAAAGACTGGCGCCTCCGCAGAAGGCGGCGAGATGATTCAAGTGCCAGATGTCAGCCAAGCCCTTGTCGCCGGGAGCCTTTGAGAGGGACCGGAACTTTTGTTATCTCTGCACGAATGGAGGACGTGCAGGACCGAGGTGCCGGGTGCAAAACCTTGAGGCCAGCCAATGGGGGTTTATGAGGGGCGTGGAGTGGACCCTCCCCTAGAGTTTAAAAGAGTGGAACCAAGGAAAAGAAAGAAAAACTCCGGATAGACTCCCACGATAGATTCCCGAAACAGAATCCGGCGGATGAAGGAAGAAGTGCGATAGCTTCCGATCGACTCCCACGATAGAGCTCCGAGACAGAATCGGCGGATCTAGGAAGAAAGCGCTAGGCGAGGGCCTCCTGATCTAATCCGCACGATAGACTCCCGAGATAGAACCCGATGGACTAGCGAGATTGACTCCTGAGACGGTCGACTAAAGAAGACGCGAGGAGCGGACACCCATGCAGACACCAATGTTAAATAGAACTAGCTGGCTGAATAGCACGAACACCTGCAACTGATTTTTTTTCTCCTTCCAGTGATCTTCTGAATGCTGTACCTGAAATAAACAGTTGATTAGATCACAGTAAAAAGGTATTCTTTAATAATTAGCTTGGCATCCACATACAATCGAGTTCCACGACGTCACAATACTATAAAATATACAATCGCGCTAGTTTATGTAATCGAACTTACCATTACAAACAATATAAATGGAGATAATTTTTTGCTATTATATTGGCGTTAGATATATCGAAAAATAATATTAGATATTTAAAAAAGACTTTTCTCTAAAGGAAAAAAAATAAGAAACCTAATTTGAAAATTTAAGATGGATGTATCGAACTAGGACATCAAAATTGGGAAACAAGTAACAAAAATGATCATGAAAGAGAGAGAAATTGAGATGGATATGCAGATAAAAAAGAAATGAACGTATGGGAGCATATTTTCAGAAGTGCAAATAAATCTAAAAGTGAAGGATTATTCTCAGAAAATGCAGCACAGTAATACCCGGAAGTTATGTGATAGGTGGAACTGAGTGATGATCGCGTAAGTGGGATGTAATTTCGCTACATATAAGTTATTTTTAATTAGGGCTAGAAACAAAAAGAATAATAATTTAAAAAATTACTAAAATCTTAGATAACAAAAATGCAAAATCGCAAATCGAAATTATTTTGAAGTAGAAGGTTTCATAGAAGTTAACCAAAAGTAGTCCACCGCCTTAAGGATTTTTTTTTCTCTCACAAAACTTTCTCAACTCATGCTAATCATATCATTTTATTCCTTATTTTGTTTTTTAAAAAATGTTCTTCTTTGGAGTCTATATTTTTTAAAATTTGAAACCCTTTTAAAACTGAACTGAAGCGTTCTATCAAATTCCCAACACCATCATTCGATCTTCTGATTGAATTGGGTGTATAGACTTAAGTTCAATGTCTTGCTCATGCATTTCTATGAGCTCAACATTTGTCAGCTTTTTATCATGGGAATCCAGCAGTTCTTGATTTTTATGGTATATAATATAATAAATTTTTAGTCTAAGTGTTGATTTTGCGCGATACGTCCGAATATGTACATTAGCTAAATTAGGAGGCTGGGAGTTAGTAATTCAGATCTGTAGCACTCAAACAAAAGACGAATCGATGAGATTTGAAAATCACGCAACTTTGTGTTCAAGATATTTGGGGTAGAGTAAGAACTTTTGGAGTATTTTACCAAATACTTTTTTGTTCATCGTAACAGAAATAGGCTGCATTTTTTTTATTTCATGAAATCATGAAAAGAAAATACGAAATTTCTATTACCCAAGCTACAGTAAACAAGTTTTTGGAATAACCTCTGGTCATGTCTCTGTTCGAATTTTTCATAGATTTGTGAGATGTTTGTTTGCTTATTTTTCTTAGTTTCACGATTCACTTCATGGGGAAAACATTTCGAGTACTAATAAATTTTATCAGTGTATTTGTAATATAGCTGTGATACTACGGATGATGGTATGAAAAGTTTGAATATAAATAATAACTGTAAATTTTTTTAAAATTACAGAAATCTGCAAAAACTTAAATAAAATTTTGAGCAGTTCATTTAATTTTAATTTATTTTATCTCAATTAATTTACTGAAATTCTCTTTTTAAATGCTGGAGGAAAGAATAAATCCCTTTGGGGTCTTATTTTCTTCTAAAATCAACTCTTACTGATACAATGGTTATTAAGTGACAAGAATAAATAAATGTTACTATTAAATTAATGTACAGTGTCACTGTTACATGCTAAATACATTAACTAATGATTCAAGTTTTAAATAATTGATGGAGTGTAAATTAAAAATATTTAACATTTTTCACTTTAAAAAATTTTTTCAAGAATGTTTCTAATAAAATTCATGATTTTGTTGTTTCTACTGCCACCTGATCGGCAGTCCCAGATAGAGGCCCATGAAATTCATTATGGCAAAGGGCTGAATTGTACGCTTGTCGTCAGCCGTAGCTTTGAGCACCACACAGGTGACAGTAAAATTTGAATCGGTTTCACTTAAACTTGGAGGAAGAACACTCTGGGGATAATCAGGGGTCTCCCACCTCTCTTTCCCTTCCACCAACCTCACGTTAAGGACTTGTAGCTTGTTGGCTATGTAGAGTTTTTAAAAAGTATTGCTAAAATATCACTTATGATTGTGATTTTTATAAAAGTTAGATCATTTTTTAAATATTGTTCGTTGAATGTTAGTATTTATCGGTACTAATTCCTAAAAAGCATATTTATAATGGTTTAGTGTGCTGTTTTTTGAAAAAGTACTCTGAGCGTGTTCGGATACCATAAGTACCGCTTGGCATTAAACCTAGTAGTTGAAGCAATTTTACTGTACTTTCGATTTAGTTGCAGAGTTATCAATCATTACTTCCTTATGTTAAAGTTTGAAAGTACCAATAAAAAAAAACTGAATATAACGCAACGAAGAGTAGTTCTTTTTTGTTAAAAAAATATTCTTTTATAACCTATAAGAACATACACATAAGTAAAGAACGCCATTAGTTAAAAGTTTTAATTAATACTATTCAGAAATCGTGATTTCAATATACATTAACACATAACACATATTAATTTTACTAGAAATTATACATGAGAGTAAAATATTTTTTAAGGTATTGATTCGAAAACATAGTTATAATATGTGAGTAATTAATAATAAATAATTCGAAATACATTCCACTATTTAAAACACATGGGAATAAATTTCCCTTTTTATGATAATTATAATAAACATTACTTTCAAATAAACCTTAATTATGAAATAAATTATAGTTTTAAAAAACTAAAAAATATGCTTTTATAATTAATCGGGTTAAAAAGTAAAAAATAATTCTTAATATAAGAATAAAATGATTAACGAGAAAATTAATGTCATAGTGGTAAAAGCGTGAGGTTCTTTGTACTACCTTTTTTCACTAACTCTACATTTCGGAATAGAACCAGTAAGAAATTATAACGATTAATATAGACGCTATTAATATCCCACGCTTTTACACCAATTACATTAATTTTTTCGTTAATCATTTTATTCTTATATTAAGAATTATTTTTTACTTTTTAGTTCGATCAACTATAAAAGCGTGTTTAGTTTTTTCAAACTATAATTTAGTTTTCATTTTTTAGTTCGATTTACAATAAAAGCGTGTTTTGTTAAATGTTTAAACTATCATTTATTTATTGATGAATTGATCTGTTTTGTTGGTTGTATTTGTATTTATGATGAGCGTTCTTGCTTTAGGGTTTTAACTTAATCTTTTGGTCGCCAAATTTAGAAATGGGATTTGGAATTAGTCGTCAAAGAATGAAAAAGGAAAAATCGTTAATTCTAATCAGAACAATGGAACAAAATTATTAAATTATTGTATTGTCATCGGTCCTTGACAAATGCGCAAAATTTCGAATTAATATGACCGTTTAAAGTGGGTAAAAATCGAGTTCAAAGATTCTGTTATATACAGGTAAAGCTTATAAAAGCTTGTTAAAAATGAAACTGATACAGCAAGAAAGAGAATAAAAGCAATACAAACACGATAATTTTATTGATTTAAAAATACAGACAATATTTTGTGAGTACAAATATAAAGAAGAGATAGTACAAGATCAGTAAAAATACTTCTAGAGTTTTCGACAAAGCGTGCGGAATCTGAAAAATATGTCTTTCGATTTAAGAAAAATGCATGCTGCGTATATGTAAGAGAAATAGGACAGACTTCAAAAAATAACATGCATTTAACTTTCAAGTGAACATTATTGGAAAGATAAGGAATTTAGAGTTTTGTCGATTGAACGGTGTTTAAAAAATTAAAGAAATAAATTTCAAACATAGTTTTATTCAAGTTTTTGTCTCCATGAAAAAATAATTATGAACTCTGAATACGAAAAGGATCATTTTGTGGTCTATTAAAGTATTAAGTGCCTTAATAGCCTTTTAGACACTTTTTACGCTGATTTCTATTTTTATAAATAATTTTATGGATTCCAGTTTCTTAAAATAAAAAAATCAACTTTGATTATATATATACAAGGTCTGTTCAAAAAGTGTATGTTCTTGAATTTTCCCGCACACGGTAGAAATTTTAAAACGGAGCCGATGCGTACAGTGGGAAGTGATAGCTTAATGTACCTGCTTGAATTTTTTTCACTTTGTTCTAGTGTACCAGTCTTTTCCTGCTGGCGGTCGAGTGAGGTGCTGTGATACGTGGGTTCGTCCGATTTTTATTTGTCTAAAGATGACTGAACGACTTGTGTAGAGGCACTGCATCAAATTTTTTGCTAAAAGTTTGGTGATTTTCTAAGTGAAACAATTTGTATCTAAGATTCAGCTAGACTTGGAAGACATTGCTATGGAGGTCACTCAAATTAAGGAGGGGTCTAATCGATTCAAAAACAGGCCGCACGTCGGTAGAGAGCGACCAGCGTTCTGGGAGGCCCTAAACTGCTCGAAATATAGTTGTTGTTGAAAAGGTAGAAAATCAGATTGTAAGAAATCGTGGTTTAACCGCACGAAAGACTGCTAAATAAGTAGAGATCAGTACAGGTTCTCCACGTGCAATTTTGTATGATCATGCGCAGAGTGGTAGTGGAATTCGTTTCCAAGCTTCTGTCGGTGGAACAGAAAACCTTTGCCTTGCAGTTGCCTACTGAACACTATCTACGCTAAAACTGGCTTCTTGCGACTTCTGGCTGTTCCTGAAAATGAAAATGTCATTCACAGGATCCCGTTTTTAGAGTAGAGATGATATAAGGCAGAACGCAATGGCGGAGTTGAACACCATTCCAAAACATGCTTTCCAGAAAAGTTTTTGGATGCTGAAAGAATTCCGAGCTAAGTAAGTGTGGAAAGGAGCAAAGGGTCTACTATGATTTTTTTATTAGGATCCCAAAAAGTAACTAGTATATTTTTCTGTCCAAAGATAGGTTACTTTTTGAACAGACCTTGTACTTGATTCAATGAATATTTCATACAGGACTTACATGGTTTTTCTTATGGAATATTAAGACTCTTTTAAAACTTATTACTTAAAAAATAAATAAGAATCCTTCTGCTTGAAATTTAACTAAAATGCTATTTCTGATTTCTTTTTAAAGCAAATAGTTTAACATTCCTATAAACTGACATATGTTTAAATGTATTTTTTTAAAAATTGAAAAATGAAGATTCTTGAAATGTGTAACTCAATAACAGGATCATTGTTTAACAAAAAAAATTGATTCTGTATCACATAGGAGAAATATAATGCTCTTATTAAAAACAGAATGTTGCTTATAGAAAATTATTTATAAATCTCATAATTCCTTCTAGGAAATTTCATCGTGATGGATTTGTTTTTTATAATAACCTTAGGCTCTTTAAGGGATACATTTAAATGTATGTTTATTACAATCAAGTGATCAATATATTATTCTACATTTTCGAACAAGAAAATTAAGAAAAAAGTTTTAACCTGCCACATTGATTGAGGAAATACACAGGGAAATATTAACCTTCAAAGAAATATGGAAAAATGATTCTTAAAAGGTTCAGTTCTCAATCGCAAATGTGTACATGTGTAACATATAAACATTTATTTACTAAATTCCTTTAAAATTAAGATATAGATTAATAAGGGAATTTTAGCCCATTTTAGAAGCAATGTGTAAAATTATGTTAGTAAAAAAGTATTAAGACACAATATGGTGTTATTAATCAAGTGAAATTCAAGGAACATCAGAAAACAGATTCCAATAAGATTTAATTTTGTAAAATTAATAGGATTATTTAGAATTATTCAAGTTAATAACTATTAGAGTATGAGATCTAAGTAAACTAGTTGCCCCTTGATATATAATATAGTTTTAAAATTTTTCAAAACATGAAAGAGTTGAATAACTGGAATTTTCCCCTGAAACTAAAAGCATTGCTTTCTAAATAAACAATTTAGAAATAAATTTTGAACTATGCTTGTGAAAAAATGAGTATTTGTTTCCTTTGAAAAATTTCAATATTGTTGTTATCGTTAAATCATTAACTGAACTAAAAATATTGTTCTTTTTAACATTTAATTTTAAACTATAAACCAAAGGGGAAAATTAAATTTGTTACAAAAAAAGAATCACTTCATACAATTATTAAGAAAACAAGAAAATAAAAGATAAACATTTGGGGAAAATATTAAAGATAAATATTTGGGAGGGAACAAATATTTTTAGAAACTTTGTCAAATTAGGGGGGGGGGGGGTTACTTATTGTTGGTCTAAGTCATAAAAACAAGTTGTATGAAATATTTTAAAAAAGCTTGGGGTTTGTTTATCTATTTTCTATTTCAATACCTATATAATTGTATGCTTGGATGAATAGATAGTATAGAAATCCAAGAATCAATATTCTATCGTTATTGTGCGAAGGAATATATTATAAGCCAAAAGATAACAGCTTAGCTCCGCCTACTTATAGTGCAACACCAGAATCAAGGGTGAACATTGCCTGCTACAGCAATATTTGTTCTTTGTTGAAAGGATTCGAATATTCGAATTCTGAGAATAAGTAAACGGTCATCCAGAATATAGTAATCAATGAAAATAATATTGATTATGGATTAGCTCTTGAGGAGTACTTTTTTTGTACACTTTAAAAAGTTTCGTGCGTTCTTTTCTGTAAATTTCAGGCTCTACACAAGAGTAGAAATTCTAGAAGTCCGTTCCTCTTGAAGATTATGCCCGCAAACCTTTATTTTTGAAATTGATCTGTGAAAAATAAAATTATATATTGATAGGTGCCATTAGTTTGAATAACATGAAAGACACATAATTAAATGGCATGTAAATAAAAATAAAATAAATTTTTTCGGAATTTATTCTTAAAGAATGCAATATTGTTTTGCACTTTACATTTAGACGTTTAATTCAGATTGTTTAGAGTTAGTTTAAATTGAAAGCAAAGATTAACCACTTCCCAGTTTTGCCCGAATGCCATTCGGGCAGTTGTAAATGGTACTTCCCTGATTTGCCTGAGAAGCACTCTAGAAACACCTTTTTCTACTCTAAACCTTTGATTTGCCCATATTTTTTGCTCGTTTAGTGTGCAATGTTTCTAACAAATGTCTCTAGTAGTCCAGTAAAGTTAGGATTACAAAAAAATGTCTGAACTGGTTTACAGGTTAGGTTTTACTGCATTCTTTTAGACTAGTTAAGGCAGGAATTTTCTTTTTACTAGAGCAGTGTACTACACGCTACGAACACAATTTCTTTTAAATTTAGAGCTGAAAATAGAAGAAAAATGAGTGATTATGAGAGGTCACAACAGAAAATAATTCTGATATTGATCACAGAACATAACATAACTCAGAACTTAACTCTGAAACTTAATAGAAAAAACGTTCCTAAAGAGTTGTAGTCAAGAAAATTTTTTGAAAAAAAAAGAGAAATATGTGCATATCAAAGAGAGAAAGTATGCATTTTCAAATGGATGGATAAAAATATCGTATCTCTGTTATCAACTGTGAGACGGATCTATACGCGACTCTACTAATCCCTTGGGGATTCTTCTGGGGAAAAATATTTATTTCAACCAACTTTCGCCGAGTAAGGAAGCGTGATTATGTAAATGAAGTATATTATATAAATTCTGTATTCGCGAGTTTGTGGAGTTGGCAAGTGAGTTGGCGAGTTAGTTTGTTAGTTGAAGAGAGAAGGATCGTGAAATTATTAAGAGCCTTTGGAGTTTATACATGAAAAGGATTACGGAGAGTGGATCAATCGACAGTGATTAAATCCAGATAAGCATCTCCTGCAAAGATTCAAGTGTAAGATCAGCTTCATAAAAGTAGAGGTATCGTGATCCTTGTGTAAATAGAAGTTAGGTTATTAGTGTGCGACGTGGTTTATATTGAGCGTGTTTAAGCTATCGGAGAATCAGTTGAGGGTCCGTATTATTATCCCCGTGCTAATGAATCTCACCTCCGCGCTCTACTAGCTGATCAGTTTTCTTAATTAGATTGTTATAGTGTCTGATTGATATTTTGGTGTCAATAAATGAATTCGAGTGAAGCATGTCTAGTGATTATTCAGTTTCTCCCATACACCTTGCCGGGTCTGCGGGTAGACAAGGGGTTTCAGATGAAAGCCGGAACCGTCCGGAATTACAACTGTACATATCCCTGTGATGATTGAGGTGCCATCTTAGAGGATAAGGTCAGATGGAAATCACAGGTAGTTGTCGAATACAATAACACGATGAGAGGTGTAGATAGAATAGATCATCATCTCACAAATTACCCAACAACAACAAAAAAAGAGGCAAGAAATATTACAAAAAAATATTCTTCCATCTTTTATATATATCATTGTGAAATGCTTTCGCTTTATATCAGAAACTGGGAGGAAAATTATGTCATTTGAATTTCAGGCTTGATATTAGAGATCACTTTATTGAAAAACATGGGGTGATAAATGAGAAAAAAGGACGACAAGGAATTTTGCCAGTCCCTTGCGATTGACTGAAAAATACTTTTTAGAAGGGATTCCTCCCACCGATAAAAAATGGAGACCAACAAGAAAGCACCGATTTAAGCTCATTTCGGGCCCAAGATCCACGAACTTGAGGATTGAAATTTGGAACCAGAAAATCTGGTTAAGTCCAGATTATCCGGGCTCCTGGGCGCCCGCCCCAAGAGACCAATGGATAAACTGGCACTGCAACAAGGCAATGTTTTGTGTGTTAGAAAAGAAACGATTTTGGAAAACGGGTAAGAAAAGCAACACGATATATTTGTGCCTATTGAGATGTTGGACTATGTTTGTCTCTCTTTTTAAAAATTTACCACACAAAAATCGAATTTTAAGAGAATAATTAACTGTATAAGTACAATGTTATCTTTTAAAATCTAACATATACATTTTTGTAAAATGTTCTTTTCAGTTCGCTTATTTCTTCAGAAAAAAGCCAACTTTCGGAAAAATATGTTTTTTCAATGAAAATAAAAATTAGCATAATTCTTTAAATTCAATATTTATAACATTTCTGACTGATGATTTGAGTTTACATAATTGATTTCATCTTAAAAATGTTTGTAAAAAGTATACTTATTTTTTGACATATGACAAAAAAAAAAGAAATTGTTAAGTGGTTAACTCAATCTCCCCAGTGCTATAAAGATTATGTATCTTCAAATGCAGTATCCATAAAATTAATTAAGAAATTCTGAACAAAATGAAGTCTCAGCCACATATTTGTTTCCTGTCAGGTGAAGAGAACCCCAATGGATTAATGCATCCTTAAGAAGATCTCTGTTATATTTCTTACGTGAAGTTACGTATGATACGGAATTAATTCAAAAGATATATAGCAGGGTTTGGTTTTCCTGCTCTCTGCTTACTCTTTGAAAGAAGAGCTTTAAGTATTTGTGAGTGTTTTTTTTATGTATTGAATATTTATTTAAAGATGTTTTACAGTTTGAATTAAAATGTAATTATATCCTAAGAAAAGAGTTACCGTAAAATCTGGGGTATAGCGTACACTTTAAACACAAAAAAATACGATCGAAATTTACGAGTGCGCGTTATACACCAGGTATCAAATTGGGAGCTTTAAAAATAAAGAAATTAGCATAGGAAATAAATTAGACTTCTATATCGATCAAAAGACTTTTCATTTAACAGAAATGACATTCCTTATGAACTTAAAGGATTGTAGCTTTAGAAGTATACTATTTTTTTTTATAAGGCTTGAAATAATACTTCGAATAAATACCTTCAAAACATAAGAGTAGGCACATTTCAGATTTCTTCATAAAAAGGAGGTGCGCGTTATACGGCGAATATACCTAAAAATTAAAAACTGCAGCTTGAAGGTATAGGTGTGGGTTATACACCGAATTTTACGGTATTTTTCTATAAATGCAATTATTTCCCCCCACCATTAAACAATATTGTATTTTTTTTATTAAACCAAATGCCCCTTTTCTCCCCCAAAGTTTGAGCCTTATCCTATTTCAGACATGAAATGCGTGCCTGCATGACGAAACCATACAGGAATATCTTTGTGTGCTAGAATACAGCAAAATTTGCACACAATAGAAACAGTGTGTTTATAACGTAAATCATTTAAGAATATTTTACAAAAAATTGACATCGCATTTCAATGATAATCTTTTTAACTAAAAATGCATTTTCAATAAAAGCAATAAACTTACAAGTTTTCATAAGGAATCTGTGTCCAGTCTTTGAATTTTTGCTCTCCTAAAAATAAAAATAAAAGAATTTAATTGTGATTTAAATTGGATATTTTCTTCTTTTTTATGAAGTAAATATTGTCATTTGTGGATTAAATAATCTATTTTAATTCTTTTATTTAATTTTAAAAGCCAAAGAATCTCCAAGGATGAATATACATTCAAAATAAGTCAGTGGAAACATTCACGGCAAAACATGTCTTTGAAATGTGTGTGAATGCAAAGACTATAAAAGAATATAATATCAATACAAAAAGGGAAACAAAAATGAAAAATTCCAAAATTAAAAGGGGAACACAAGAATTTAGTACATTGAAACAAAAATATTAAATACAGTCGGATCCCTATTTAACGAATTTTTCTCTTTCCACAATTAAATTGCAGGCAAAAACCCCTATTTAACGAAAAATAAACTCTGAGTTAACGAACATTTCAACAGAAATTTTTTTTATTAATTTGTTAGAAAAAATTGGATTTTTTTCCAAATGATATATTTTTTGTCCGGAATAGAAAATTTTTTCCCCTTGTGTAACAAATTTCGACGATTAAGATTCCAGAGCTTTCTTAGACTTAACAGGTGCCGATGAGTCATGAGTGTAACTTATCGTGTGAGTTTTGAATAGGACAGGAAACTATTTTCTTATCTCATCCCACTCCACAACGCAAAGGAATATTTCAAAATTTTTACGACCATGATAAATTTGATGACGGACTCCCTGTGTGTGCAACTGAAGTTCAGGAGAGAACAATTTAAACCCACCTTATAGGATCAAAATATCTCAATAATCACTTTTAAAACCTTCATCAGCGTCGATGTTTGATTCGAGTCACGAATCCGAATTGTGATTCCACTAAACATAGCAGCGAAAAATAATCGGGCGTTTGTTATTGAATGGAGCTATGCTCCAAAACTACCACTTAGCGAGGTGTGGGAGTTTAAGAAATGAGACGCTATTTCAACAATAATTTCTGTTATTCGTACGATATTCTGAGAAACAAAAAGCTCTAAAAAATGTTCTTTTTATCTATGGTTTATAACTTTTTTAGTTTCGCAAAAATTAATCTTTCGCACACTATATTGTTTCTTTGAGTATTTTATTTGGCATAGTAAGCCATAGTGGTCAAAGTCGTGAACTTGGGGCCGACGTTGTCGAGTCGCATGTTCGAGCTCTTGAGCCCCTGAAGACCCTCCATGTAGAGGGATAAATTTGTCGTGACTCAAAGTCCTCTCTTTAGCGTGGTGTCGAGTGGGAGGGGGTGTAAGTTCAGGTGTCGTCCTTCACTTGACCGTGGTTCAAAATCCCAAGATCCGTCACCAGTAACCCTCGAGTTGCTTCAGAAGACGACGTAAATTAAAATCAAGCCATACGACCTACCGATCTTTTATTCGACCTTAATAATGCATGTGGTGGTGGATTCTATATTAGACACTAACTGCCTCTGGACTGAAGTGATCATTTTGGTCTATGGGTAGGGAAGGAAGGTACCGAGAACGAACCCTCCTTCATTGGTGACCCTGGGGACTTCGAACAGCCGCAACCTTCGCGCAGCAATCGTGGCACCATCTATCCACCACAAATGCAACCAAAGCCGTCTCGCACAGGACGCAACCTTCAAGCCGTCTCACTCGTGATGCAACCTTCAAGCTGTCTCACTCATGACGCAACCTTCCAGCCGTCTCACACGTGACACAACCTTCAAGCCGTCTCGCATGAATGACGCAACCAGCAAAGCCGTCACAACTAGTGACACAACAGCTCACACGCTCGCCATAACTACGATATCGTTCGTTCGCCTTACCAACTCACTGGTAGGGGAGTGTGTGGCGGTGTATTCTATATAAGACGCTAACTGCCTCTGGACTAAAGTGATCATTTTGGTCTAGGATAGGGTGTGTGCTTTCGGAACGGAAAGTACCGAGAACGAATCCTCTTTCATGTAATTAATTAGCAATTTTTATTTGAACATTTCTTTTTGGTAATCTATTTTTGCTCACAATGAAAACTTACTTTATATCCGACTCCGGTGAAGGAGGTCTCAAAGTATTGGAGTCTGTGCTACCTAGGCTGTCACTCCCTTTGACTGCCTTTGTCCTCTGTAAGGAGGGTTGGCGACTGGAGCGCCTCGAGGGAGTGCGGTCTTTCTTAACTGCATCCGCGATGGGTAGGGTGGACTTGTTGCAGTAGTCATCAGTGTCGCGGTCTGTGGAGGAGGACTCGTCAATGTTGCGAAATCTCGGAGCGCCGCAACCTGTGATTAATAAAATTCGTAAGATGGTATAAATTGCAAAATTGTTAATAAACTTCTAATTCTGTACAGACTTTTGAATGACCATCTAAATTATTTTTATCCTAGTTTACGGCACGAGTAAAATATGAGTATTTTTTTTAATGAAATTTTACAAATGAGTAAGGATTTATATCAAGCTGCTGATCAAGAGAAGTATTTTTTGCTCCATTGAATTTCTTATAAAATTATGTGATAAATTTGTTCTTTTCTTCCCGCCCTTGCACTTTAATGGAACTTAAAGTACAATTCTATTATTAGAATAATTAATTACGAATACTTATAATTAATTACAAATAAACTTATAGCAATTAATAAAAAATAATAAAAAATTACGAATACTTTAAACTTTTTTCAATGACATTTGATACGAGAAAAATTAATAAAACGTTTACACATTTTGCTTCACATTAAGCAATCAATTTCATGAAACATTTGTAATACAACGAAATAAAACTCTAAAATAATCACTGAATAAAATAAGAGTTTTAATAATGTTTATAGTATTTTTTTGGTGTTATTATAAGGCAATTTAATTGAATATGCTGTAAATGATTCAGATACACGTCAATGATTGAACTACATACTTAATTAATACTTTTAAGGATATGTATCCTTTATAAAAGGATTTATGAAATATATCCCTTGTATATCGTGGTGGTTAGACTCCATAATACCACACTTTGAAATAATAAGTATGTATAAATAAGGAGGTATATATAAGGACATATATATCTCTCGGGTTTATTACAAGGTATGTAATCAAATCGAATGAAGAGTTTTTAATAATAATTGCTTTCCTTTTGCTTTAAAATACAATAAAATACCCATAAAAAATTATACTTATATGATAAGACATTTGCATCTTTTTAAGATAGTACCGTTCTGCGAAAAACTGATTAATAAGAACATATTTTCGTAAAATGTTCGTAGATTTTATAATTTAGTTTCTTTGAGATCGAAATTAAGATAAAACAGTAAGCATCTTCTAGAAATTTGTAATTTTTATGTCTATTATCAATTTTCAATATGCTTATACAAAGGGGATGATCAGAAAAAAGGTTACAAGTCACAGCATTTGAAACTACATATCGTGTAGAAATTTTGTTTCCCCAAAATGGAGACAGATGGCGCTACTTGTGGTACAGCTGATTTGCGGGTTGGTAGTGAAAGTTCCCAGACAGTTCAAGGCGATTGAAATGGCAAGGGTTTAGGAAATTAGTCTCGTTTGGAAGTGCGAGCCATGGTTCGATTTTTATGGGCCGCATCTGACAATCACAGTCAAATCGTGGAAGTTTATGGTGAAGAAGCAATGAGCAGACAACGCGTAGCGAGTTGGTGTCACTCTTTTCAATCAGGTATACACAGGATGTCGAAAACCGCAATATTATAGCAAGGAGCGGCCGGCCAAGTTCTTCCAAGACAGAAATCAACACGGCACGAATTGAAGAAATGATTCAAAATGATCGACGGGTTTGAGTGAAATCTCGCCAGAGCTGGTACTGAGCTATGGTAGTGTGCAGCATATGTGCTGCGATATTCCAAGACAGTCCTGTGAAAACATCCGCTGAGACTTGGTTCAATGAACAAGGACCTGATTTCTACCAAGACGGGTTAAACAAGTTGGTTCTGGGTTCTGGTAAATGCCTAAATAGACTTGGTGATTATGTCGAAATGTGATAGACGTATGCCTCTTAATTCCTTTTTGTATTTTATGTGTCTATTGTTAATAAATATTTCTTTATTCGATTTGTAATCTTTTTTTTTCTACTTGTACTTGCATAAATTAATAACTTCATAAGTGGCGTTATATATTTGTGTAAAAATGGCAATACATGTAATTATTTCGTTGTATCATAGCGCATGAAAAAATGTGCCGCATTGTATAAATACCGCGTTTTAAGGGGGTCACTTATATGTCATTTGTATTCGAACAATAGAGTCCTTTACACACACACATTTCTTGTGATCCCCAAGAGAATCTACTTTGTGCGGAAAAAACTCATTTTCATAAAAGATTTACCCCCCCCCCCCATTCTCTTTACCAGTGAGTGACTTGATCTGAGCATGGTCTCGGACTGGGGTGTCCATTGTCTCTACGGCCACGGAAACCTCTTCTTGCTCTCCGTTCCGCTCCGGATCCTTGATGGGTTCGAAGTGAGTATGGTCCTGGATCTCAATGCTCAGTTCTTCTTCTTCTTCCACGTACTCGTCCTCTTCCTGTTCGCTTACCGAAGGGATGAGACCCGTGCGGCGTCTTGAAGTGACGCTCGATGGAGGAGTGGGCTCTTCTGAAGAGTTGAGGCTGGACATAGAATCTGGAAATAAAGATTAGAAATTAATAGAGGTTGACGTGTCTCAGTTTGGCTCAAATTTATTTTATTCACGTAAATTAAACAGGGTAGTAGTTATTTTGGGGTTTATGACAGTGGTGAGGTTCGTGCTGCTACATACTTGCCTTTCAGTATAAATTCAAATTTCACCATTGAAGATATTTCCAGTTGAACCAAAATACTTATATTTTCGAATACACTTTAATAATAGTTATCGATTATCAATTTGTATTTGGAACATTACTGACGTAAGTTTCCATTTTGCTATTTTTTCGCATAACAACTCTGTATTTGAGCTTTCTTGTTAGATTGTTGTGCACATTAACTTCTGAAGGAACTGATACTTTTTTTACTTCTATAGGTAATTAGATCTAATTTAAGGTTAATACAGTTTTACGCTTCAATTTTTAAACAAAATAATATGCTTAAATGTTTAATTATATACAGTAATATCTCGACTTACGCGAATACGGAGTTACGCAACTTTCATATCCCATCGATTCGTCTTTTGTTTGAGCGCTACACAACTCGATTACTCACTCCTCGCTTCCTGTTTTGTGATTGAAGAGGTTGTCGATCTTGCCAGATAAATAAATTAAAAGTTGATTGTGATGACGTTCAAGAACTGCTGGATTCCCACAATCAGAAGTGGACAATTGATGAGCTCATAGAAATACAGGAACAAGGGCAGGTAATTGAAAAACTAGACCTAATTCATTCGGAAAATCGGATGAACAGAAGCCCTCAGATTAATTTAAAAAAGGGTTACAAATTTTAGAAAATATGGACTCCAAGGAAGAGCGTACTATTCCAACAAAACAACGAATAAAAAATTATCAGCATGTCATGAGGAAATTTTACGGAAGGAAAAAAAAATCTTTGAGCCGGAAAACTACTTTGTTAGATTTTATGAAACCTCGTACATCAAAATAATTTCAGTTTGAGATTTTGTATTTGTGTAATCTAAGATTTGCTAAGCATTTTTCCCCTAAATAAAAATTTTCTTTCGTCTCCAGCCACATCAAAAAAATATTTTATATGTATTTAAATGCGAAATTATACCCCGACTTACACGAATTCAACTTACTCGTGGTTATCACTATCTCTCACACACACAGTCTATCTATCACGTATGTTAGGGATATTACTGTAATTGATTTTCTGCCTTGTTGAACGCTTCCAGCTATCTACGAATATTTACACTCGGAGATCTACTAAAAAAATACAGCCAATTAAGCCTCGTAATTTTGAAACACAAGGAGATGACGAAGTCAATACTTCAACAGGCACCACTTCTCTCTCTATCCAAGGCACACCAACATCAAAATTGAGTCCCAAAGATTTTTAAATACATAAAATATTTTTCTTAAATGTGGCATTATTAGACTAAAAAGAAATAAGAGAAATGTTATTAAATCTTACATAATCTAATGAGGCTTTTCAGCTTCAAGCAGTCTCCTATTCCTGATTGATTTCAAATATCAAATTTAAACGATTTAATTATGAATGCGGCAACATGTACATTGTTGGAAACCCCAAGTGAATAAATTTAACACTTTTTTGTCTGAATATAAAGTCTTAAAAATGAAACAAATACTGCAGATGCATTTATAAATCTGATTTAACTTATTACATTTATTGCATTTTAATGTATAAATATATTTAAATCCATTCTTGAGGTTTATTACTATTACATTAAATTTCTATTATCTTATCATCCTTTTCACTGTAGGGGCTACACAGTTATTCCTTCCAACTTGTTACATTTTAGAATGGTCATTATTCTTTAAAAACTTTTCGATATATTTATGTCAACCAGTTAGTAGTTTTCAACAACTACTTCTGTCGACAAAATATGCTGACAATATATATCTATTTAAAATATTTGGAATTAAACTAAACTTAAAACTTTGAATTTTTTCAATTAGATAATTATTTTAAGAGAAGTGATAATGGCAACAGAAATATAATGTAATGGATCATGCGTCTATAATTGAAATCAAGTTAAAGCTATGATTAATATATGACTCTTAATCTCTGATACTTCGAAGTTTTCTGAAAGACAGCAATATTACAAGACATTGCTTACAAACAAAGTCCTTTTATATAAAAGAATCAGTAACCTACATTATACATTTTTTTACTTAACTAATTCGTCTAGAGCAAGGGTGGCCAACCTTTTTGAGAAAAGTGACACTATTTGATAAAAAAAAATAGTCAAACACGCCACTTCCAACTTTTCCAACAAACAAATATGGTAATTACTTATAAGATTATTATGGGATTTTTATGCAAATAGCACATTTTTTAATGCGTTATGTAGTCGAAATTTAAAAATAATGTAATAAATAAGACGAAAGTACAAACTTAGGTTTTTATGTTATTAAACTTATTACAAGTTCAATCAATTAGGTTAGGTATAAAATAAAAATGAGTGACTTTAATCATTTAATTCAAAATAAATATTAAGGTCTCGGTATTTATTTAATGTGGCTTTTGAATTACTACTTTTTTTACCAAGTCATCTTTATAAAGATTAGCTCTTACAGGCACCTACAAAATTAGGTTATTATAGGTGCACATCAGCCAGTTTTGAGTGATATTTATTTTATTATGTTCATAGCAGAAAACATTTTGATTGAAATTTTGAGGTTTTTTGTCTGCCACTTCAATAAAGTTGTAAAATATGATTATTTATAATCTTTCAAAATTTTTTTAATTTTTCAGTAAGTCTTCGCGTGTTACAGTTACAACTCCACCGGGCCACACTGTAGCACATATGCCGCAGGTTGGCCACCCTTGGTCTAGAGTAAAGTTGATTCAAACCAAAGCCAAATTTTCTTCTCTGCCTTGGTCTAAAAAAAGGAAATTTCATTAACATTGTTCTAGACAACCTATTTAGAAAATGCTCGATTTGGGCTTAGTTGTTATAGATCTTTGTAGTCAGTTTAAAGCCGAAAGTGTGAACCGCCTCAAAATAGTTTCTAACACCAGTCAAAGAAAACTTTAAGTATCTCAAATATAATTTTTTGTGTAGTTAAAAATATTCGAAAAGATTCCATCGAGAGTCTCACCTCTTCCTTCCGAAGCCTGGCTGATGGTGATGAGAGGAAGATCTCCGTTTCCGGTGATCCCTCCTCTTCGAATCCATCTCCTGTCCTCTCCATCAGAGGAAGACTTGTGGGACTCGGTGGACATGGGAGATGGCCGACGACTCGATCTGTTTAGGAAGAAAATTAAAACAGTTTCATTTTTTAGTAATTAGAGAGTGGGTTTATATATATATATATATATTTCTTTCAACAATGTTATATTGATTAATAAGCATCTTCACCTAAGAAACACATTGATGGCATTATATGTATTAAAATTATCCCGTTATTATCTTGCTTTATAGTAAATTGGTTGGTATACCCGTTCTTTGCACGGGGGAATTGGAAAATTAAACAATACAGATTGAAGAATGAAGAAGTTTTTAATGAATTAATTTTAAGTGAAGAGCAAATTAAACAAAAAAAAGCTTTTTGCATATCTCAGCTCAACAAAAAGCCATATTTACTAAATTTTAAGTCTTTAGGTTTAATAGCTGATAAAAAGGAATTTTTTTACGCCCCCATAATTCCCTTAAAGGTCGATTTTTGAAAACACCTTCCTAAGCTGATCTCTTCTCAGCAAAGGTAATATATTGTTACAAATTTTATGTAATGAGTGCTTAAAATAGTGTAAATAATTTATATCTGGATGTGTAATACGTTAATATTACTTTCTGTTGCATTTATTTTATGTTGAAATTGTAATATTCGCAAGCAACACCGTTTCTTACATTACAATAATGGGGATAGACCCAAGTTGACATCATTTTTGCCAACCATGTTGGCAACTCGGCGATTCATTGAACGGTGCAGAAACTGATATGCATAGTGCCACCTGGTGAGGAGCCGCAACAAAGAGGATACCACAAAAACCTTCTCCACAAAAAAATGCATGTCAATTTTCCCAGTGATCGGTTGAACGGTGTTGGAGTGAAGCAAGGTCAAATATACAACCATCCATTTTTATAAATATGGATGATGATGTATAAAAGATGGAATTAAAGTATAAATTAGGGCTTAAAATATTTGTATGTATTGTTGTACTTTGTAAATGTAAGCACACTTAAGAGACCAACTGAATTAGAGATAATTTGGTTACTGCAAAAAACAACTTAGTAGATTTTTCCTCTAGCATATATGTTTAAAACTTCATTAAAATCCCTTTCAATTTTGCATGTATCAGCATATATTCTTAAGTGACTTGTTTAAACCAAATTTTTGGAAGAATCTGTCTCAAAGAGCAGAGTATGAGATTTTCCTGGTTAACCTGTTCAACAGCTCCAAATCTTTTTTTGAATAAGAAATTGGTCTTCCTAAAAAGTAGGATATACAGTTATGTCAATAGGAATGTAAAAGGAGATAATTTGTCACTAAGATTGATTGATATTTATCAATGAACATCTTAACGTCATGATTCATTATATTTTGGGGAAATAATTTTTCTTCTAATGTTAAAAAAATTACGTGTTTCATGATTAGGGTTTCCACTATCGCATGTACGTAGGTCTGCTCGCCCTTAGGAAAACTATTCTACATCTTAACTGAAGGTAAATGAGTGGTATTATATATACATCATGAAACGCATACGTAGGACATTACGACCTTAGGAAAACTAGTTTACAGCTCAAATGAAGGCAAAAG